>JARVGP010000763.1:0-30804 GCA_029876185.1 Mansonella ozzardi | reverse complement strand
TTTTTTTTTTTTTTTTTTTTTTTTTTTTTTTTTATATATATATAAATAATGTTAGTTTCCATCACTTATTATAAACATTCAAAATATTGTCTCTAAACGAAGAACGTCCTTCTATTTTTTGCCTCTTATAAACTTCGTGTCTTGGTCCTAATTCCATTCATTGAATTTTTTTTCCCATCCTAGTACCGTTTATTTAAGTCTTCCATCTACATAATTTTTCAAAAGTTTCTAATTGCATTTAAGCTGGACCTTCCACGATTTCCCGATAAAGTGTATTATTTTGGTTCTGCTTCTCCTTTCATTATAACAACTGCTTTTGTCAAGTGGATCATTTTTCGTTTCTTCACATAATTTAATTCAATTCTGGAATTCATTACTTTCTTTATAAACTATTTGACTTTCATTCATATTCTTTCTTTTCGCTAATAAAAAAGTTGACAAGATTTTGTTGCATTTTCTACGGCACAACATCGTATTTCCCTACTTTTTTTTGTTGTAATTTGCAATTTCAGCCTGAAAAATTTTTGCATAAATATGAAAAAAACTTACTATTACAAGTTATTGTGACTCTTTTTGATTTTGCAATTAGGCTAACTGATATTGTCTAATGACAATAATATATTCATATGTTAAATTAAAAATAGTTGAAAAATTGTTCAAAAAAATCAATGAATAAATACAAGATATCAAATTTAATTTTTCAATTTTTCCAAAAGTTCGATGCGAAATACAAAAAACAATGATATAATAATGAATTGAAATAAATGTATAAATTTTTTTGATAACTGCTAAGTTATCAAATTTTTATGATTGACAAATACCTTTTGTTGAAAGCAAAAATGCACTGTTAAGAAATGGACTTTTAACAAACGAAATGGATTTTTTGGACTAGACTAAAAATAACTTCATTCAACTCTAAAATTAAACGGGTCTTTCAAACAAAAACTTCCTTACTAACTTTTTCTCTCTTGAAAATTTTAAATGAAGCTATGAAGCTGAAATTATAAATCAATACAGACATCTTTCAAATATATTGCCAAATTTACTGCAAATTTATTGACAGATATATAAGATGCACAAATTTTATCGCAACAATTGTTAACTAAGAGTTTAGGCAATTTCTTGAGCAGTTAAAATATTAAGAACAAATCTTTGTTAATTAACAATCATTGAAATTCATTTGATTGATTATGAGTGTTATAACAATTTAACATGTTGGATTGATTATATGAACATACATATGTTTAAATAATATTTTAATAAAATTATCTGCTTGCTACATTTTTTCCGAAATGATTTATGACTTAATTTATGAACATGTAATTAATATCATAAGTTTTCAGATAACAGGTAATAGTATGAAAATAAATGCTGAGCATACTGAAGAGGCAACGACATTAACAAAAGAAAGTGCGAAATTTTGCTCAGGTAACTAACTGTTAACTACAATTTTTAAGTCAAACATTTTCATAATTAATTTTTATTTTAATAAATAATAAAAAAAATGAATAAGAAGCCGGGATAGAATAAATGCTTCAATTAATTTAGCTTGTTGAATAGTTTTTTTTGAAGAAAATTACAAAGGTAAAATTGTACTGTTGATAATTATTGATATCAGTCATTTTTGTTTTGTGTTTGAAATTCAAGAAATATAATTATACTAATTAAAACTACTCGTTCTGCTTTTCTTTAGAACATTAAAATCTATTGATTAAAATTTGATGATATTACTGCTTGTTGAAACTTAATAATGTCAGTCTTTATCTTTTTCAACAGATTTAGTAGTCGTATCATTGGAACATAGTGGTGATGTTTGTTCTCATACTGTGAGACATACAAAAAAACACGATATAATTAGATGTTGTACGGTAAAAAAGCGTAAAAGAGCAACACCTGTGTGTGTTATATTATTACTAGCTTCTATTATTGGTAGGTCAATAAATTTTAATTAATATATTATTTTGCACGGAAAAATTAATTAAAAATATAAGAAAAAGAATAAAAAATATTCAAATGCTCGCAAATAATTTGTAGTATTTCAGTCTATCTTCATTATAATGAAAGATATAAAATATTAATTGGTTTGCTAATTAATTTTTTTTGCACTTTCTATTATGCGCAATATTTGAAACGATTAATGGACGAAATAGAAAAGAATGGAGTAGTCACACGGAAGAAGATAGGCAATATCATTTATCCACTGTTGCTTATGTTAATGAATTAAATACAACTTGGAAAGTTAGTGCATGATTTTTATTCAAAATGAAAAGATCGATTACTTAAACTACTATCATTATCATTATTATTATTAATCAGTGTCGGCTTATCATTCTTTATGCTCCTAGCAAATAAGAAATTCATATTTTTTTATTTCAATGAAAAATTCGATATTATCATTCGATTTCTTAATTGATTAGAAAAAAATTAGTGAATGTGATTAATTTATTTTAGGCTGTCTATAATCGTTTTGCTTCCCGAGCAATAAGCAAAGATGAAATCATTATAAAGATTCCAAAAAGAGACAGGATAAATCAGGAATATCTTCTTGGTGATACAATAGAGCATATGAAGGTATTTATGAATTATTTCAATAACACTATTTACTCTTTTAAATAATATTCGAAAGTTAAAGCAGTAGTTCTGCCATTGGTCCTGAAATTCATTCTTCAGCAATTTCATTATTAACAAAGTAATTGTAATTATGGAAAAAATTGCATATTATTTCTATTTTTTTCATTATTTCTAACTTTTTTCAGATGTAAGAGTGCAAAAAATAATTTTTAACTTTTAAGTTATTAAAGAGCCAAAAATTAGACTTACCACAGCAATTTGATGCTCGTTTACAATGGCCTCTTTGTTGGTCCGTCCATCAGGTAGCTAATCAAGGTGGATGTGGGTCATGCTGGGTTAGTCTGTTATTAACTCAATGATAGAACAGATTTGATTTAATCGAGGTGAATTTGAATAGTATAGAATTAATGTGCTGTCATCTCAGAGATAGAACGAAATGAATTTGATAGGGAAAATTTTTTAAAGTTACAAATTGTTTACGAAATGAAAAATTTAATTCAGTCCGATAAATCAATAAATTTCCGCAAATTGTTCATAAATTAAGCTGTAAATTTGCAGTTTAAATATGCAATATTACGGTTTGAATCAAATGTTAAATATTTAAATCTTTCCTTTTTTAGGCCATATCAGCAGCATCCGTAATGTCTGATCGTTTATGCATAGCAACAAATTATACCAACCAAAAGCAGATATCTGCAGAAGATCTTATATCCTGTTGTTCCGAATGTGGCGGGTATGTAAAACTTGCTTTAATGCTAATCCTAAATTGTACAATAAATTAAGACCAGATCTGATAAAGACTTATATTTTCCATATAAAAGTAGTCTTTTTGGTCTCTTAATGTTTGACATATATGACTATAAATAATGTTCACCGAAAACTTTGCAAACCAGCCATAATTTTTTGAAATTTTTTAAATTTATGCATCGAAAAAATTTTTTCCGTTCTATTAAATAAATACGTTGCATTTTTTTAAAGATGTCAAGGATCACATTGGGCATTGTCAGCATTTATCTATTGGCGAAATCATGGCATCGTAACAGGTTGCTCATTTTTTAATTGACATTAAGTAACCTTCCGCTGTTGGAACCAACGATAGAGATTTATTTTATTTGGGTTGTAATATTATCACTCATACAATATTATTAATTCATAATAATAAGGACGCAATAAGTTGATAAGCACTAACAGATTGAGTTATACAATAATAATAAATATGGTTAACTTAACAAATCTCTGTCAATAGTTGATTTGTTATTTTGTTGAAAGATTTTGCAATGACTTGTGAGATTTTTTTTCCAAATATATTTCTAGGATTAGAGACGGAGTTCTGGTAATCTTTTTTGAGGTCAACTTTAAGTTAAGCTGACTTTTGATATCACTTAAATAGCTTTGTGATATCATCCTGCCATTGTTAGCTTATATATCCGTCTGATTCCTTAATTTTATTCACTGAATTCCATCATCCTGAATTTCAAATTCGGTAATCCAACAATCGCTGTTTCATTTATCAAATATGACAACAGGTGGCGATTACGGTAGCTTCGAAGGTTGCAAACCGTATGCTACTGCACCGAATTGTGGTAGTCCATGTTCCTTTGAATACTATCAGAAGAAAGAATCATCAGCTTGTCAAGAAACCTGCCAATCACTTTATGGTCTCAGCTATGACGAGGATCTTATCCGCAGTATGTCATTTATTGTTAATTCTATTATCATAACTATTGATAATTTTAAAATTACAGAAAAAATATTCAAATTTCGTATTAGTTATTATTTTCTTTTCGATTAGGTCGAAAGGCTTATTGGATTCGAGCAGAAAAGGGTAATAATGAAATTATACCATTCGTAAAAGAAATTATTCAAAAAACTATTGGAGATGGTATGTTTATTTGTTTCCAGTTTATCATAGTACAAAAATCAACAAGTAACATTAAACAATTAAGCAATTAAGTAATTAATGTATGTTTTTTATTCCTTAATTATACGATATTTCTTAACACACTTTTTGTTGCAAATACTTTGTTACAAAGATAGAATTAATGGAGGAATTTATTGAAATAATATCGAAGGCTATATCTAATACAGTATTTTTCCTTTTTGCAAGATCTTTATCATTGTCATCAGAAGAAATAATGAGTAATTGAATAATTTCAAGGAAATAAAGTTAGGAAAACATTTTGCATTTCTCCGACAAACTGATTAATTACTTCAAGTAATAAGTTAATTTTCTTTCGGTGTTTAAAAAGTGCTTACACTCTTATATGTTTACATTTTTCTAAATTATTTCCATTCTAAAAGAAATTATTAATTAACTAATCAAAGATACCATCAACAATTGCTTTTCAAATAATTCATGCTTGAATTTGTTGCTGAAGATTGAAATATAAAGGATAGAGCTAAATTTAGAATCTAAAATTTCTTACAAATGAACTAATTCTATTTTTATAAAACTAAAATTTAGTTTTTTTTTTTTTTATTTCAGATGATCCAGCAGAATTAATCAAACGTGAAATTTATTTATATGGACCAATACTTGCATGTTTTACTGCACGGGAGGATTTTCAACATTATGATTCGGGTAATATTGGAATAGAAACAACAGAAACTAGGCTTAAGAACTTTTTGCACTTGGCAAATGATTGTCAAATGTAGGGATGGCCCAAGAAAACAAAGTGTCTATATTTTCTTTTAAAAGTTAAGTTGTATTTTTATGTTATTTTTAAAAATTTTTTTCAATATTTTTAAGCTAAAATGGCAATTTGATTGAAATTAAAATATTTTAGGAATTTTTCAAATCATTAATTCAACAATTTCAAAAGAACTTTATGGACACTGCGCTAAATTGCTAGGTTGGGGAGAAGAGGGCAATGAAAAATATTGGCTTTATATGAATACATGGGGACGAAATTGGGGTGATCACGGTATGTTAAATTTTGCAAAAATTTTCATAACTTTTAGAAAATTTCTTTCATGCTGACACTCTGTTACAATTCATGGCTCATATCAATACTTTTAGCATTATATTTGATTTCCTACAGTAGACAGGTATGAGAGATGTCAATATCTCTTAAAGACTTTGGTTTTTTTTTTTATGGTCCTTAAATTTTAAGACAAATACTTGATTGATATTTGAGATTCTTTAGTTCGAAATCAAACAAAACAGGTTGTAATTGAGAATATATATTCATTTCGAGTTTTGTTTACTCATTTTCAGGTTTTTTCCGCATGATTCAATCAGAATTACCTGAAGAAGCGATCGCTGGCTTGCCATAATAAATTGATTGGAAACAAAATACCAAGCAATCAATACATATTTTGTTCATTTTTTATTTTATTTTATTTGTTTAATCAATTTTTCTAGTAATCGATTATTTAGAAAAAAAAGAAAATATAATATAGTAAAAAAAAAGCATGAAAAAAATCCAAAGGATAGTCGATAAGATAATGAACTGCTCAAGTTAATCAAAAAAAAAACGAAAAAAAAAACCAAACAAAAATAATCACAAAAAAATATAAGGTATTATCTAAACTAGAGAGATGACAGTCAAAAAAAAAAAAAAAAAACAAGAGTCACTTAAAGAAATAGAGAACTAAGCGAAACTTTTCTTAAACAAAGGCTAGGTAAAGTTACTTACCCAGTAATGAAGAATTTATTTTTTAAATTTTATGAAAAGACTTAAATACTGTCATGTGTATTTAAAGAATTACTCAATTTTTTATTTCAATTTTAATTTATCTATTTAACATCAATTAATTATAATTCATGAAGAAGGAGCAAAACAAAAAAGGAAGAAGTAACCGAAGTTCCTTTCAAGATATCATTTATTTAAGCCTAAAGGTTTTTTAAACAAGTAATTTGCAAGTATTCGGTTTTTTCCTCACCTGATTCAATTCCATTTAGCCACATTATCACTTATCAATCTAACAATGAACGAAATTGAATGATTACTAAGTTTGGTTAAAAATAAATATGAAGCTTGAAGTCATATTAAAATTATTGGAGCATTAATTGTTATGGCAATAAGTTTGATAATCGTCCGATTTTTTCCTTAGCTATTATATGAATTATGATTGTACATAAAAATAATTATTAACTTTTTAAAATACAATTTTATAAATTTCAAATATCCAAATTCAAATATACACAGCGATGAATAAATTCTACTTACACCATATAAACTATTATTAATAACTTCCAAATTATCAATTTCGATGCATACAATTTTGAGTAATGTGCAATTATACTACAGTTTATCATTTTCATTTGTTAACTTGTTAAAATTACAAAGCGATAGTTGCATTCTATCCTGTGCTTTCTTAAAATCAGCGTTTATCATACATGGCCAAAAGTTCGTCGGCTCGTGTTCTTTGATTACGTACTATGCAAGGCAATATAAATTCATTGTTAAAGCGTGATAGTTTTTGTCGATACTAAAACATTCACAAATATTAGCTAAATTTAAATTAAAAAATTGTTAAAATTTGAAAAATAAATCTGTTATTTTTAAAGTTAAAATTTTTTCACAGTGGGATAAAATTAAAATACTGCAGCTAGACAGAAAAAAACTCAACAGAATGCTTTGCTTATTTACTAATTTTCTGGACTTAAATAAAATTATTCGAAAATTAAAATTTAAATTCATATTAACCCATTGCGGCCCTTGAACACCAGCAACAGCTTCTATACCTTCCATAATATCATCGCGAACCTAAAAACTTTTTTTGGTTGTTATCAAGAAAATCTTCAAAAATCATTATATCTTCGTAGCATTGTTTGATGAATAGCCTCTCAAAATGAAATTAAATAAAAGAAACTTGAGTTAGATTCTGTGTTCCTTTAGTTTCAACGTTAGAAAACTAAGCTATTGGAAATTTTGCAAATGTTTGAAATCATTCTAAGCTCATTACATCATTATCGCAATGAATGGAAAGTGAAAACTGAGAAGGAAGCCTTTTCAAATTAGGACTAACCTCACTGATGACTTGCTCCACTAATGTCTCGTGAGTTTCTGGCTCAATTTCAACATCAAGTAATTTGACCAATGGTTTAATTGTAGCACCCTCAAAGGTAATACACCGTTTTTTTTTTTTTGCATTACGATGACATTACAATATTTCTATCAATATTTGACTTAATTGGGCTACTTTTTTGAAAGCCATAACTAAAAATAAAATGATATGAAAAATTTTTTGAATATTGTAATTTCAGCAATATTCGATTAAACATTTGTAATTAAACTAAATTATGAGACAGTAATACTGTAGGTTAAGTACTTCAGTTAAGGATGTAAATTTTACAAGCGCAAACATGTAATTACTGCGAACAGTTATGCTCCTTTAATTTAATTAACTTAATTAAGCCTTGTAATTTACCTGTAAAAAAACAGTAGTTAAAATAACAATAATTGTAGTTGAAGCGAACATTTCCTTAGCTAACACTGCATCCTCATCTAATGTCATCACCAATCCATAACAAATTGCACCACGTAAACCACCGTATGCCATAATAAACTGATCGACAAAATTTATTTTTTGCTTTCGTCCTCTATTTGCCAGACATGTCAAGAAATAAGTTCCTGGTGACAGTAAAATAATTCTCTTTATTTCAATTTTATTTCAATGAAACAATACTGCAATTAATTGAACATACCAGTAAATCTGCAAATTAAGCATGCAAGTAATGTAGTCCCAATGAAGACTGAATTCCAGTTATGTTTTTTTGATACTGTTGACAGTCCCAAGAAGAAGAATATTATTGCTTCACAGCTGAATTCATATTCATATTAAGAGCTATGATCAAATTATGAATTAACATTTGCAACTTATCATTTTCTTCAATTTAATTGTATGAATAAATAATTTTAATTAATTAATTAATTATAGTTTGAATCAAATCGCATGAATAATAATCCTATTAAACTTTAGATAGAATTTAATTGTATGAAGAATATTTTGATGCTATTTATAATTTAAAAACTTGAATACCTTGTTGAAAGAGTTTTTAAGAAATAACTAGTTGTGACCAATGAATGATTTGACAGATTACCAGCAAGATATTGTTTCATTATCAGACCACAAAGAACGATACTAAAAAACAATGCAAATATAAATTGTCAAATAATTTTAAAAAATTTTTTAAAAAATGTAAATTCGAACTTTCAACTAAAAAGTTGAAGAAATTCTCTGAATCATTTTTAAATGATAACTTATGTTATAATAGCATTTTGTTTACTGCATTTTGATGAAAAAAACTTGCAAATTTTTGTTCCTAAATAATCAAGGAGATAGTGATAACTAAAACAAAACGAAAATAATGACAGAAAAGATAGTAATTAAAATAAGAATTGTTCATTTATAATTTAATCATTAATCGAATCGATGTGTTGCATATTTCTAAAGCAATGCAAAGCAGATAATAGAAATGAAATATTTTCAAAGAGAAATATTTACCTTTCAAATCCCTTAATTAGTAGTATGCTGATACTTCCATATTTTTTTTATTTTAATTTAAAATCATTTTGAAAAAAATGAATGACTTACGCCAGAATGCCAGAAAAATGGACACTTTCTGCTATCAAGTATGAAAGGTAAGGTATAAGTAAACAGATCAATGGTTGTAGTACTTGTTGCTTATTTGAATATCTGAATTTTGAAGAATAAATTTAAAATAGCTTTAAAAAAAAGATGAGGAGATTATATGTAAGCAGTAATTCACTGTATTTGAAACTGTTATAATTAGTATAAAGTATTCTTTGAAGTGAATTACTTTTATCAAATGAAGTAAGTAAACCATTTTTAAGCGATGAATAACTTAGCTTGAAAATAAGATTAGAAATAAACAATCAATCAAAATTAATAAATTCAATGATCTACCGTTAACGTAAACAAATAAATGTTGTAGAGTTTTTTATTTAATTTTAGAACTGATTTAACTGAAGAAATTATATTTGAAATATGAATAATTACTTAGTAGCTAAACCAGTTAGAGTGGCTCCAACTATTCCAATGACTATTCCACCAAAGCTCACAAGAAAGAATGATATGAGAGCTTTGATAAAATCATCCGCTTCCAAATTCTCTGGTCCAATCTTGACCATTGCAGCTAATGCATGATACATAACCTGCGCATGAAGTATCTACATTTCAAATTAATAGGATGAAATATGAAGTTAAATGATTAAGGAATGAATAATTTAAATTTCATTAGATCAATCATATATGTCGTTTAAAAATAAAGGAAATAATAAATTGATGAAATTCTCTTTTTGAAATTTGTGTATGTAAAACATAATGTTTGATTACAAATTAATTAAATAATTAATTAATTGAATGGTAACCTACAATTGTCACTGCATCATTAAGCAGCGACTCGCCAAAAACACAAATATACAATAGTCGGTTAACTTTGATTTCTTCGAAAACACTTAATACTGCAACCGGATCAACGGCCGAAATAAAAGTGGAAAAAAGAAATAAATCAAGCCATGGTAATGAGGTCGAAAAGAAAGGTGACGCCATGAATAGGATGAATCCTGAAATTAATATTTGTTTTGTAACTTTAATTCTTCTTTAATAAAATAATCCATAAGAAACCTGATAAAATGTATCAAAATAATTCATTATTTACTACTATTAGTATTATTTTAAAATTCAGTTATCTAAATAAAAGCAAAAAAGAAACAGCTGTTTTTTTCTTTCTTTCGATAACCTTAAATTGTGTTTATTTACAAAATTGATAAATTTATTTATCTCTAATGAACTTAATCATTCAATTAATTATCCAAATTAGCGAATTTGAATATTTCAGAAAAATGCATATACATAAAATACGAAATAATTAAAATTCATGCGAGAACAATTTTATTCCTACTGAGTTTAAAGTATCAAATAATTGAAAATTAATTGATAAATTATGACTATTTAATAATAATTAAGAAAAATAATGAAATTTCAACAAAGTGAAGAGAAGAAAAAGGAGATACCGATAGAAACGATATTCCAAATCGTTCCTACCACAGCATACAATATAATGGTACCAAAATTGTCGAAGAAAGCTTGATTGGGTAGTGCATAACCAGCATCCAACGCTATCGGTGGCAACAGATACAGGAAAAAAAAATCTGCAACTTGTCTTCATTCAGAACATTATCATTCATTAGTCCCGCTTTTAATAAGTTATTAACATTTTACACATACACAGGTAAATGATAGTCCTAATACTCTGTTGCTTACCTGGATGTAAATAAATTTCATGTGGCCAAAAACGATCCATTACGCTACCAGCAGCAAAACCGACGAGAATCAAAAGGGCTGAATCAGGTACTATGGTGAATCGTTTACTCGAATGTGATACTGAAAATAAGAAAAAAAAAAGAAAATTAAAAATTATAAAAGAAATTTTAAAAATTTCTGATTATTTTGACATAGGAAATTATTAACTTGAAATTGAATATTATTAAGACAAATTTTAAAAAAAAAACGAACTTATTTTGATTAAAATAATTGACAGAAGCCATATACATATAGAGAGTGGTGTGTTCAAATCATGCCACTCGAATTCCATCATAAACCACAGCATCTTTTTCCAGTAATTTTAATTTCTCTTTGACATTCCCGATATATCTCGAAATTTTACGATCCAACTACTGTTCAAATTGTCATCATGAAACATATAAGAGAAGTTATTTTCTATGTGAAACTTTTGTGACAGGTGGTCAGTAATTAGCATTAAAATGATATTAATTAGCTAAAAAAATGAACGAATAAATTTTATTAATTGAAGAGAAAGGCTTTTTCATTGGAAATAAACTAAGCAATAAAGTTCATTTGTCAAACAAAAATTAGAGAAATTTACGATGAGTCATCGTACTAATTATGGTAGTAATAATGTTTGTTATTCAGTGACTAATTGATGATGATATTAATTGATAAGTAAAGTTTTAGATATTTTAAAATACAATTATTACTTTAAAGATAGAGTGCAACATGATCGCATTTTATCTTGATTTCAATTGGTATAATTAAAAATTAGCCAAGTCTTCAACATTCTCAGATAATAATGACAGAAATAGTAATGATAATAATAATTAGGAAGTAAGGATAATAATGCTATGGAACAATTTCAAAAAATATACCGCACAGGTAAATTATTTGAAAAAATGGCATCATTATGGCTGTAAGTTATACTAAATGATTGTTATGGGTAAATAAATGTCATCTTTGTCTCGAGAAATAGTCAAAACTGGTTCGGCGCTTTTTGTTTGTGCGTTTTAAAGTTCTGAAAATACTGTCGTTGTAACAAGACTTTTAGTTTTTCAACACTTATTGTTTATTATTCATTCCAAAAGTGATGAAGCATATAATTATTTTTGTCCTAATAATAATTAATGGAAGTAATTAGCTTGCAATTAATGATTCATCTGTGCTTTTGTCAAATATACATTTTTCCTTGATAATAAATTATGTTATTTTTAATTAATAATAAATTTTGTACTGCATAAAATTTTATGCTTAAAAAAGTTTACTGAACGTCGGACATGATGAACAGTTAGAAGCAATGATTTGTGGCTCGTTTTAGGGCATTTATTTGTACGAAAGGCTCAGATAATATTGGCCTAGTATCTATCATTACTATTCAGTGTAAATCCACCACTCTTACTGTATTTTAATTATTAGTCTTTATCATTTCCAGTAAAAATAGGCAATGAAAATTTCGTTTTCTTTTTTTAATTCATTTGATATTTCTCTAGAATTAATTCTGAAGTTTTTTTTTTTTTTTTTTTTTGCGCTATATATGCTAAATTAAAATTATTACTGATAATATTTTAGATATAATTAAATTATTAAAAAATTTTTTATTAATAATTTCAGATTATTTTTAGTAATAGTTAACGTAACATAACTATTATAAAACATTGTTACTATGTTAAAATCAATTACAGTATTATTTTTAATTATTCAATTTAATATATTTGAATAATAAAATGGGACATTTAATAAGGAAAGAAACACAATTAACTGTATGGATCGAGAGATGGACACAGATAAATGGATGGAATGGATCGATGGGATGAGATAGATGAATGAATGAATTACTAGGTGATGGGACAGTTGCGCGAGGCATTTTAATGATCTTCTAAAATTATTTAATGTGTTGGATGGGATGGAATTCAATGACATTATAATCATTTCCATATAGCTCAAAATTGATATAGGACAAGCTATCATTGGATTATTTAAACTTTTAACAGTTCCTAACTTCAGTTAGTGTGATCATTTGACTTGTTTGTGATCATAATGATGAGCATTGGTCATTTTACTTTTCATTTGTAATTAACAGTTTGATTAGTTTCATTGAATAATATCAATGTAGCTGCTTTAATAATATATTAATGTGAAATTCTTAGGCAAAGTTACATCTATGCTCTATTATTTATTATTCTATATTAAATGAGTTCTTTGATAATATGTTATAATTGAATTAATTGATTTATGTCAACAATTTATAGTCAAAAGAGAGATCCAGTTTTAGGAGAGAAGGAAAGCGTAAAGTGTAACTTTTGGTCTTGTTATCTGTTCGTTGCAATCATCAAAACGATCGACTCAACCGGTTAGTTCATTATCAATTCATTCAACGGCACACTGTGTTACACTCTAACCAAAGGCAATTAATTATTTTTGGTTGTTTCTATCTTACATTATTTTTGATTAGTTTACTTAAAAATTAGTTTTTTATTGATCATCATATCGTTAAAATCTCTAACATTTTTTGTTTTCTTCTAACATTTAATTAATTGAGAAATAGCGCAATTTTCAATGCATCATCTTATACCTATCACCCAAAACAAAACAGCTAATTAAATAAAATTTCATTATTAAAGATGATTAAATAACAATTTAATTGCTAATTCATTCATTTTTTGTAGTTCAAAAAATAATCAAATGGTTGAAGTAAATAAAATGAGTTAGTTTAATAAACAAATTTCAAATAACTTTTCGATTTCTCTTCCAAATTGTAATTTATTAGTGAAAAAGAGTAAGAAAAAAGTAAATGAATGGAAAAAAAAATGAAAGGATTTGATATTTATGATTGGTCGGGAGAAGTAAGAAGTAGTACTCAGGTGAAGGATTAAAATTTTTTTGTCAATTTTTAAAATTTTTCCATCTCACTTTATTAATTGTTTCTTTCATTAAGTGATTAGCCCTAATCACAATATCATTCATATCATTCGATAATTGATTTAACTTTTTTCATTTAATCTTTCTTAACTCATTAAAAATTTTTGTATTTTTTTTGCATAGCAAAACATTAAGCATAGCAAATACTTCTTTGTTGTTTTTTTTTTCATTATCAACAAATATCGATTGATACTATCAAAAAAATTGATTGATTAACAATTAGTTAATGAACAAGTGAATGTGTTTTTTGAATGGATCATTCGTTGTTTTCATAAAATAAAAATAATATGATCTATTTCAATTTATATCCAACAAAAATTTGTTCTCAATTCGAATGGGTGTGCAACGGGCAGCTGCAGCTGTAGCGATAGGTTTAATTATTGGACTTTTGAAGACATCAAGAAATGATTACAAATCAAACGGACAAGTATCTAAAATTCTTCAACCAATTAAAGAAACTTTTGAGTAAGTTTTTTTTTTTTTTTTCAACTATTGTAAAATCTTCGATATGTTTAGAGAATACGCATACTTCTTTAATTCTAAATCTAAATCCTTGATTTAGGGAGTTTGGAGTAAAATGAATTTTGCTATGATACATTTCTATTAGATAGCAAATACAATCTGACTGATTAATTAAAGGTAAAAGTTAAAGAAAAAGTGAAATTATTGAAATGTTTTTGATGGATTGATATGACGCTAACATAGTACTAACTAATGCAGTATTATCTCTTATTTAAGGTGTATTTAACTTGACGGAAAGTGATAATAATAATTTCATAAATAATAAAAACAAATTAATTCATTAATTTTGTAGTGAAATTTTATCACGAGAAAGAGAAGGATTAGCATTTGCTGTTTATAAAAATGATGAACTTATTGTCGATCTTTGGGGTGGTTATGCTGAAAGGTATTTCATATTTCATTATTTCAGCAATTTTTCAGTTCATTTTAAATTTTAATTAATTCGCAAAATTTTGTACAAAAATTAATTAAAGACATTTATAAAGAAGCAATAAAAGAATGAATGAAAATATTGATGTAGTTTAAATTTTATAAAACGAATGTTTAAATGCTTTTAAAAGGCTAAATTTTTTTTCATTAAGAAACAATCTCAATTGATAAATTATTTTTAGCTATGAAAATTACTTTGCGACAAACCAATCAAATCATTGCTTTCCTGTTAAATTCTTTATTGAAATTTTTTAAAAAAAAATATGTTTGGCATAGTATAGAGCTGCATTCCGAAAATGGAATCATGATACGATGACAGTGGCATTTTCATCAACAAAAGCTGTCGGTGCCTTAATTATTGCTATTCTTGTAAGTCGTGGGCAATTGCAATATGAGGATAAAGTTAGTCAATATGTTTACAAATTTTTTTTTTTTTTTTTTTTTTGGAAAATTTTGTTCCTATTTATTTTTCATTAATTGATTAAATTTTTGAACATTTTAGGTTGTAAAATATTGGCCAGAATTTGGTGCTCAAGATAAGGAAAATATCACTATTCAGTGGATTCTTGAACATAAAGTAAATTTTTTTTAAATTAAAATTTACATCCAAATATAACATATTTTTTTTTTTTTTGAAAAAAGAAATTATAATTAATTATAGGCTGGTTTAATTGTATTTGATGATGAATTAACAATAGAACAATCTCGAGATCATCAATATATATCTCGAATTATTGAAAAAGTTTGTTTCTTTCAATTACTTGCAAAATATGCAAAAAACAAATTATTATCTTTTGTGCTATAATTTATAGTATATTTTAAAATAGTGATAGTTTCTTTCTTTTGCGATAGAAAAAAAAGTTCTTCGAAATTTTTGTTTTATTACATGAATGTTTGATGAAATAGTAAATTTTTAAAAAAAAAATTTTATCAGACGAAACCAAAATGGCCGGCAGGTACAGCAAAAAGTTATCATGCATTAACATTTGGTTGGCTATTAGATCAAATTGTCCGGCGTGCTGATCCATTAAAACGCGGTATTGCGCAGTTTTACCGTGAAGAAATTCAAAAATTTATGGATGGTTTGTTTTTTTTTTTTTCTTTTTCTACTTTAAAAATGATTCTGTAATAATTGATTCGTTCAATTTTTTTTTTTTTTTAATAACTGACATACGTAACCAATGCTTCATTAATAAAAACTATCATAATAGTATTGTTGTCGAGTTGTTTATAGAAATATTATTTCATCCGCATTTTTCTTTACTGTTAAGAAAAAAAAAATTTTTTTTTTTTAAAGATAATTTGACATTCAAGCAATTCAACTAACAATTCTTTTCATATTGATATTTGCTGTATTAATATCATTAAGATTATTGCAATTAAAATAAATTAAGTATTAAACAAATTTATTTCTTTAATCATTTTATTGTTTAAATAGCAGCTGAGAAAATTTAGTGAAAAAGATAGATATCATTAAGAAAAAACGAACAATAGCAGTTTAAAATTAAACTTTGTTTTCTTTTTAAAAATATTTCAAGTAATTCCGCAATTACAAGTATCATCATTAAAAGTAAGATTTTAATTATCGTCATAGATGATTTCATGAATTTCTGTGACGTCTTTCAAATTTAATCTGATAAATGTTTGATATAATTTATAAAAGTTAAAATGATTTAATTTGCAGACAAAGATTTCTATTTGGGCTTACCGCGAAATGAACATCACCGCGTGGCTCGGATTGTTCAAGCAACTAACTTTGAATTTGTTTATGAAATGGCCATTAGCCTGCACCATTATTATCCACTCATAATTAATTGTCTCTTGAGCTTCTTTCAGTGCGAAATATATAGTGCAGGCAGATATCCAATATGGCTTAGTTTTCTACATGTTAGCTTTCTTCAAATATTGATTGTGATAAAATATAATATGTTATCGATTACTAATGAAGATATAATCTATTAGAGAATACAAATATATTTATAAATGTCATAGATAAATTTAAGAGTTGAAAATTTTTTATCTGCTCTTTATCACATTCTATTAAAATATTCCTGCAAGGATTGAGCGTGTGTTGCAGAATGAGATGCCATACAATGATCCAGCAGTTCGAGAAGTGGAAAATGTTGCAGTATTAGGTATTGGAACTGCTCGAGGCCTGGCAAATGTTGTTTCAACTATTTGGAAGGTAATCACTACCAAAATTTATTACTCAGTCTTTACACTTTGATTAGTTTTAATTGATTTGAGAGATGGTCGATAGTGATTGATGCTATGATGATAATTTGTATTAGTTAATGAAGAAATAAATGCTGCAAAAATATGATAATTTAAAATAGTTATCTGATGAAGCTTTAACTATTTCTCTAATGAAAAATATTTTTTATGTTATCGTATTTTAAAACTTTTCAGAAGGATAAGTAAATTAAGAAATTTTATTCTTTTCTATAATTTTTTTTTGTTTGAATTAATATATCATATAAAGAAATTTTTTGTTTTTAGAAATATTTAATAAGCGACGAAGTTTGGAAACGAATAAGTGAGCCAGTGGAATATGGGAAAGATGCAATAACTCATTCCAAGAGCTATCATGGCCATGGCTTCTTTTACACACCACATCCAACCCAACCAAACGTTCGTTCGCACATTAAGAGCAAATAAAATTATTAAAATGTATAAACGACTAAGGTTATTTCACAGCAAAGAGTTTATTGAAATATGTGAGAGAAAATTTCGCCTGGAAATGACAGTTCATAATTGATCATCATCTGATCAGGTTCAAATACGAGCAGGTATAAAGAAAAATTTATTCAAATACCTCGAAATTCAGGTAATTCCTAAGAATCTAAATTATACTTTGGTGAGATTTTTTCATTTTCGATTTTTATATCGATCAGCTATTGAGAAGATATCATCATGATCAGTATTACTGAAACTTAATTATAGGCATACGTAATGATGCATCCCGGCCACGGAAAGCAAAACTTAATCATTGATCCGTTCAGCAAGGTAAAACGAACTTTATTGAATGTCTACTTCTACTTCTGTGATTACTTTAAAAAGTCAAATGACAATTGATTATAATAAAGTAAGCATTACAGATAGTGGCAGTGATGATCAGAAATGGTATAATGTGGAAACAAAGTGGAATCGATGAAAGTTTTGCTCTGGCAAGTGATGTTATTCGAATCACTAATTCAAATCATTGAGTTATTCAGTTTATATACTGTTTTCGGTATAAGTGATTATTTTTATTATTTGTTAGCGTTTTTTATCTTTCGCCATTCCTTTCCCAATGCAAAAAAATGTAACAAAAAAAAAAGAAAGAAAATTAATTATGCCTGATTGCTTTAGATGGTTTGAAGTTGTTAAAATAGTTTAGTACAGACTTCTAAGACTTAATTATTGTTGTTGAATTGTTCAACAAGAAATGAAATCCTAAAAATTTTAATTGTAATAATGTTTTCAAATTATTGTTTGAAATATCATATTTTGAAAAATATGAAATGTTGTATGAAATATCATAGTAATGTTTTTTCGCATTGGTTTTCTCAGTCATAAGCGAGTCTATGTCAAACGTTTGGATGAAATCGGATGAAATCCTGTAAATCTTCGTTCACGCAGGTCAAGGTGAACACAAAGTCTTTACGGTAATTAGTCAATTTAATTTTTCATTTAGTATTTTATTCGAAAAAAATAAAATACTAAATGTTTTATTTTATTATTTATTTATTTTATTTTTTTTTTTTAACCGCTCTTGTTTAATACTCTATAAAGATCTTAATCTTAATGTAAGAGCTTTATAGTTAATATAGTTTTATAGTTGATGCATTACCAACACAATTTTTGCATGCTAATTTTTAATTTGGGAAAGATAAAAATATAAAATTTCTTGTAACAAACTTTAAACTCATATTTATTAAATATGCCATAGCCTTTTTCTGATCAAATTCTCTAAATGCTCACTGATAGTTGAAAAAACAACAGGTTGAATAATTAATCAAAAAAACTCATCAATTATTTGCAACAACAAAACTAAAACTATGTAATCTTGATATTAAATTGTTTAGAAATGTCAATTTAGAAAAGGCTAATTTAGTTCAAATTTTGAATGTCTTCATGTAGTCCAAGCATTTTAGGCTAAAAAATCTCTAGTAATCGCAATAGCTTGAAAATTTTTTTTTTTCACAGTTATATTGCAATGGTATTTAGTAAATTGTAGATATTTCGGATTTCAAATATGAAATATGATGTATTGAGAATTTTAAAAGGTTCAAATAAGCATTCCGGATGGTCAGTATCAAATTAAGAAGTTCGTTGTGTTGAATATCAATTTTTATTAATTAATTCATTAATTCAATTTTCTTAATTCTTCGTTTCTGCTTACAATTCATGATGACACAGCATTATCACGACATACAAAATGAAGCATGAATGTAAAATTGTGAAATCTTTCCTCCTATATCTTGTTTATTTTGTCATCCTGAAACAGAAGAAAGTTTTCCCAATGTTCATTTCTATTGGTCCAAAGAAAAACGGACTGTTGTGAAGTAAAAAGAGACAGAAGCGCTTCACAGCACTTCAAATAATTCGAAAATAGGCGTATAAAGCTCATAATCCTACATTGTCTCCTTATTACTGTCGTTGCTGGAATTTTATGAAAATGTATAAACGAAATACCTAATATTATTTTACTGGTAAGATCGGATAAAACATCCGATCGGTTTAGAATTAGAAATCTGCTATTTCAAAGCATGCAAAAGGTAAAAATGGTATGAAAATGAAAGCATCAAATGTCACTATTTTTTAAGCTATCCTTACTTTTCGCAAAAATGAAATCATTTGTTTACAGTTTGTAAATGTTTTGTCTTTTTGTAGTGCAAATAGTTAAATCGTTAATTTCACAATGAAACGTTAGTTATTAATTCGAAAAAAAAAAAATATCTGTATAATTAAAATTAGAGATCTGCTGCTTCAAACTTTTGAAATTTCATAATTTAAAATTCAATTTAAATAAATTAGATCAAGTCGAGCAAAATTATTGCTCATAAATTTCATTAGGTAAATGGAAAAAGAGTACAAATTAATGAGTTGATTTTTTCAGGTGTGGCAAAACGCAGTGAAGCAGAAATTACAGCGGCCGAAATATGAAAAGTTTGCAACTAGGTTAACTTCTTTTTGACGGCAATCGCAGATAAACGAGAAAGCTACAATTTTTCAAATTATCTGCAACATCCAAAATGCAAAAATTACCATCAAAAAGTTTGATTACTCTCATAAAATGCAATATAAAACTCTTAAAACAGCAAACATTGAAATCTCGATTTTCATGCATAATGTAAAACTAAAACTTCTATTGGATTTTAACCATTTACTTAGTGCTAAATGCAGGCTTAAATTTTGGTAGGCAAACATCGACCTCTAGAAAGTCAAAAAATGACAACTCAGGCCATATTTTAACTACCGCAAGTAAACAAATTTATTTGTTATTTAGAACATTAGCAATTACTTGGACCTAAAAATGGAGATAATTTTTTGAATATTTATTAGGATAATTCTTAGTATGAAATTTCAATAAAGAAAGAGCGGAGAATAAGCTGGGAATTGAAATTAGCTAATGTAAAAAAATCAGAACAAGTATAGAAATGTGTTAGGAAAATAGTAGTAGAAATGAAAAAAAACAAAAACAATGGGAACGGTTTTGTGGCGAATTATATAAATTGATGAAACACAGCTGCGATAAAACCCACTGGCTATCTACAGAAAATTTACAGAACTGCTTCAACGTCTGATAAAGCAGGAGCTGCACTATCAATAACTTATATATACAACCAGTCAGCAGACGTATATAAGTGAATGAGCAGTCCAGAGATATCAATCCATCATAAACTGATTCAGTAACAATACTCCACAATAGAATAAAAGTTGTCATGCAAGGTACTATAAAGGAATCATTAAATGGAACTGTTCAAACTTTTCAAATTTCGGCATTTATAAATATCAGAGTATCGACATAATGAATAAAAAGAACAAAACGAACCTATTATAATAATACAGCGTGAAATTTGTAGACATATAAATCTTCTTTTAATAGGTCGTAAAAAATTTTTATAGGAAATTTTTTTTACTAACCCATAAAAAGACCATAAAAAAAAAAAAAAAATATGGTTAAAAAAAGGACTTGAAATGGCACTCTAGTTTCTACTACCTATTACAGAAGAAAATGATTAAAGTTATCGTTCTTCCAACATAGAATAAATCTTCACTGCTTTTCCACATGAATAAGTTCCCTTTTGCTGAAATTAAGCTCACGGAGCGTACGATAGTGATCCTGATCGGTGTATACTCTTTTCGGGTAATCAAGAACAAGCTGATGATCTGTTGGATAAAATCCAAGACCAGCGATAAGGACAAATACGGCCTGCAACAAAAAATAACCTGATAATACAAACAGAAACTTTATACGACAGCTACTTTCATGTTGAAATTTTGCTTGTTAAAATGAACAACAATGTATGATTAAAAAATACGACAGATGCTGTCTCCGTGGATTTATTACGAAAATGGACTTAATAACAGCATATATGCAAGTATCATGTATGCAGTGCTGACACTAGGAAAACACGACAAAGCAAAAATGTTAATAATGAATTGATTTGTAAAATTTAAAAGCTTCACCTTGAGAGTGGTTGTGTCTTCTACTTCCATCATTTGACGACTGCCATCTGGAAGACGCAGAGACAGAAGAATGCGACATCCACGACCATCTGGTTCACCAACACATTTCATCCACTCATCCCGATCAATCGTTGTTAATTTGCTACCACTGTGTATAATGCCATCAATATCTGACCAATCATTGCCTACGAAAACAAAAATAGTTGCAGACTTCTATTTCGAAATGAAGATTAGAACTTCTAAAAGTAGAAGGGATGGCTATATTCACAAAACAGTTAGAACAAATGAGTATACCTTCACGAAGCTTTTTTGAATCAGTACAATCATCATCCATATCTTCGTCTTGCTGTGAAAAGTGCACACGTTTTCGATTTGTGGTTGATGATGGGTTCTGCACCTGTCAGCAACTGATGAAGTGAAATGGTAATAATAAATACCCTATACCATGTGACCATTAGTTCAAATAAAGGAACGCCTTCAAAAGAACCCATGAAAACTTTCTTAATTCATTTTTACAGCTTAATTATATCAAATAAGAACTCGTAATAAAATTACATCAGGATATTGATTATGTCTACTGTCACCCTTTGGTATCAGTCGTTCCAAATTGCTCAATGTAGGCGTAACTATCAGTTGCTTGTCTCTCGTGTCGAAATCTGGGCAAGTGTCCAAAAATGTTGTAACTGAAAGTGGAGACATATATGATATATGCAGTTATTCATATAGTAGATCATATAATTTTTTTTTTCCAGCCGAAGACTAACTGATTAACTGTTGTCATGACCGAATATTGTGATGATTGGAATAATGAAACAAATTATGAAAAGTACAATTAAATCAATATAAAAAATGATTACCTTGGTCACAGAAAGACATAGTGTCTTTGGCCCCAATTGTCAATAACTGTTCTCCTGTACGTGGATCAACTATGAAAACTGCTGGATAACTATGTATCCGATAATAATTACTCACTCTATTCCCATCAGCTGAATCTTTATGCACCTAAAACATTTAAACTTGCCTATATACTGCATTTATGTATTGATTATTCCTTTTAACGGACAGATTCAATATTTAAAAACTGAATTTTGCACACCTGCCAAAAAACAAAATTTAATCGGAGGAGTTCTTTTACAGATGAATTGGACCACACATCACGATTAAGAATCTGGCAAGCAAATTCCAAATCATCTTGTATATTAACAAGCAGCCAATGTCCACGTAGCTGAGCTTCCGCCCGAACCTGCAACACTTATGAACCATACAATTCCACTGGTAAGCAGCTTCTAAAAAACCGTCTTGGGACCAATTTGTTAATATACTGAGTTGTAGCCTATAAGAAAAGTAAACTGTTCCATATCAAATACGTAGAAGTTTATTAGAATAATTACTGAATTATTTAATTAAAAAAAAAAAAAACAAATGGAAAAATGTAACTAGTCCCAAGCTTCACATGCAATGTGCCCTAGGAAATGTGGTTTCTTAGAAAAGATAATATGCCAAGTCTTTAAAATGTTGATAAAGGCTTGTATTTGCATAATAGCTTCAACTCATTCAATATTTTAACTAGGAAACCAATCATCAAATATACTGATTCTCTACATAATCCTATACATCATTTCCTACTGATTTCTTTCAAATATTCATATATATATAACATTCAAATTTTTCAAAAAATATGTAATTCGCAGAACAAAAAATACCAACAATTTTATGATAATTTGGAATGAAAAGTAACTAACAGTATCCCAGTCACCATTGAACATAATATCTATCGGAGGCCGAAAAAGATTTTGAAGGGTTACACGCTTGGAAACCGTCGGATCCGATGTGTTGTGCCTATTTTGTAGCATGGCCAATCTTTCTCCTGCAATACACCATCTTAGCAAACATGGCAATTACCCGCTGTATTGAATAATACTGCGCAAAGTGATATTAGAGAAAAAATAAAAAAAAAAGGATCTACCACAGCTAAGTAGCAAAACAAAGAAACAACGCACAGTCATTGTACGACCCAAACAACTGTCAATTCTCACGCTAAAACTTAAGCATCTGAAGAAGTGCTGAAATGAATAAAACTACCTGCTTCAGCACGAAAATCACGAGCTGTATCAAATACTGAAGCACCATGTCGTCCATTTTGTCGATCTGAAAATAACAGGTGTCATCAGGAAATTACAGCCCTAAGTGGAAAAACATACAAAACAAGCTGGGGAAAAAGTATGGAACAGTTATCTTCACATGATAAATTTCGTATAATAAGATCAATGGAAGTGCAACTCACTATACTGCTGCGCAAATGTCTGTTCTACAATAGCTCCACGTATGGGCGCTATTGGCTCACGCACATCACCATTACCTACCGCTGACCTGAAAATATTCTCCATCGGTCTCATAGTTATCGCATCTTTAAAACTCATATAAATTTCAAATTCCCTAACAAACGAACAAGTAAATTAATTAAGCATACGTGGAATATGAGATGGTTAGCTGGTAGCTTCATATATCTCATCGCATAACAACTTTGAGATCTATTAAGATTTCGAATTTATTGATAAAACAAACAGTTGGACAAAATGCTTATTAATAATAAAAGATTTATTACTAAGTTCGCAGTTACACTTATCTCACAACACTTATATATCAATTTTATGATCATAAATAAACAAACAGTTTGATAACAACATACACATCATTATTGGAATGGTTAGACCGGAAACTTGTAGCTCCACACACTGCACGATGTGATGATGCCGCATTACGTCGTCCTGCATCTTTGTTGACGCAGATAGCATCCGACGATTCCTCACCGTCTACTACAGTCGATGAGGATGGTTGGAGTTGTTGAAAGTACAAATCCACAGCCAATTCCAAATTACCGTTACACATTTCCAAATAGTGGGATGCCTCTACCACATTTGTGCAACCTGAATTTAATTTTTTACTTTCGCATATTAAATTATTCAAACTCCGTTCAAGCTATATCAATATAATACCTAAGTTAATAAATCATTCAAACATTCATCTCATATGTAAATTTTATTCGCTAATATAATTTGTCAAATTTTTATTTTATAGTATAATGCTAGAGAAACTTACCAGTAACTGATCGGAATTGCGCAGCCAGGATTCCATCATTATCAGCCATTTTGAATCTAGTTATTATTACTAAAATATTTCTCGTTGTTTTGAAGAAAATAAATATTGATTCATTCAAAATATGCACCAAAGCAATAATTTAACAATTTTCAGCAAAAAAATTCTCAACAATACAATATTCTGACTAATCACACTATTCTATAACACTAAGCTATCCTAAAATTACGCTAATTCCTGACATCTTCCACTATTCTCGAATCTCCTCTCACTTCTATCCATTTTTTCTTAAACCACCCATCAACGCGTTGCACCACAACCAATTAGTAGTCGCCTTGAAATTATGAAGCGTTGCACTAGATTACTTCCTAGTGGTCATTTCCGCGAACATGAATATGTGGTTATTTTATCAATTTCTAGAATTCACTTCTATAATTTAAAGAAAATTTGAAAATCTTACATTTGTTCCTTTAATAAAATTACATATAGTTTAAGCTTATGTTTTCTACAAATAGACATACATTCCTATCGAGCATTGAAATTGATCAAATTTTACCTATGTTTTAATCGTATGTTTCCATAGGTAGATGATTATTTTTCAAGTGTACATTGAAGATTATCACTTATCATTGATTACTTCTTCCAAAATATGTTCCCAAATGAATTAAAAACTTCTTGAACATTTATTCCACTGCAGTATAGGTTTTACAAATACGCTGCATGCATTACATTAGTAATCTCTGCGGTGTCGTAATGACTGATTGATTGTTTATTCGATGGAAGAAATTATCAATGTTTACAATTAGGAACAAAACAAAAGATGCCTGACGAAAACTTAATAAGGAATAGAATAATTGTGGATGTATTCAGAAAAGCAACTTACCATATTTGAACTGTATGGAAAATAGAAGTTGGAGAAGAGGAAGAAAAGATTGAGAAAATTGTCCAAAGGACGCTATCAATGTTTCTTTTTTTTTTATCACAAATTAGATAGAGAGAAATCGATTTTATTACAAAGCAAATGATAAACCATTAATTGGACGAGATCTTGCCATGCTGTTGATTGCTTGGCCAAGCCAGATGTCCAGGATTCTTCATAGCTTCTTAAAATATTCTTCTGAAAAAAAAAAATCCCTGAAGTATAATCCTCAATAATTATTTCTTATATACCGAGATATCCAATAATGACTTGGCTAATAATGCAAGTATGCATGATTATGATGAATGATTAATTAAAAATTCGTTGTAGTAATAAATTCTATCAGTAGTACAGCTGAATTTGATATAATTGTTAAAATTATTTGAATTTTTTTTTCATTTTTCAGGAGGTGGAGGAGGTGGTAGATGGCGATAAATGTAGACTATTATTTGAATCGAATACGTTCCACAGTAAATTCAGTAGCAGCACAAGTAAGTAATGCTTTACCAGGAAATCCAGTAACACGAGATTACGAAGTATTATCACAAGTTGGAAGTGCTGGACCGGCATGTAGTTGGAAAATTTATGCCGCCCAGAAACGATCAACAAAGAAGGTAACTATTCCAGAATATTCTCAAAGATCTTTATATATATTTCACATTTGAAAATATTATGCAAATATTTTATATTATGTAATATTATTCAAATTTCTCTTTAATTTTTATTTTATTAGCTTTATCAAACAACAAAACGGAGTGGATTTTTTTAGCCTGTTTCGGTTTGGTTATTTGAGAAACGAAACTTGGAAAAATGGCCGAGATATGAAAGAGAATTATTCGCAGAAATTTTGAAGAAAGGAGTCTCGCAACTCACCCGATTAAGGCATCCTCGCATTCTCGTTATTGAGCATCCACTGGAAAAATCGCGGTTATTTTTTTCTCCATTATAATATATGACAGTAGTTTTATGAGGAGCATGTACTGATTGTCTGGAGCTTTGTTTTCCTTTTTATTTCTCTGCAATACTGTGGAAGAATTTCCAACAAATACATTTTTAGAGATTCGTATGCTTTTTGTACAGAACCTGTGTTCGCATCGTTGGCTAACGCTCTTGGACGTTCAGATAATATAACTCCTTTACCAGCACATTTAGACGAATTGAAGCTTTTGGATATTGAGATTCGCTATGGACTTTTTCAAGTAAAGTGATAGCTTTTTTATTTAGAAGTAAATTTGTCATTTTCTCAATTATTCACTTCACTATAGCGGTAATTCCTGTTTAATCTTTGATAAACTGTTGCAGATTGTTGAAGCTTTGTCGTTTTTGCATATTGATGCGCGAATGATGCATCGAAATATATCCCCTGAAAGCGTGGTAATTAATGAAAAAGGCGAATGGAAATTAGCAGGGTTCGATTTTGCTGTTCAAGGCACGCAAAGTGCCAAAAATCAGGTGTGAAATTATATATACCTTTTCAGATGCATTTATGAAGGTGCGAGATACTGTTGAGGTTTTTCATAAAGTTATAATATTATGTGACAATATCCTTTGTTTGATGTAACACTGTCAATATTCTCTGGTTTTGATGGAACATTTGCAATAGAATATTTATAAAAGAAAGCTATTAAGAGATTAGCTATTACAAAATTCTGTCATTTCCCTAGGTGATGTATGAAATGATAGAATGGAATCAGCGGACGATGTCTATTGTCCAACCATTGTTAGATTATATGGCTCCAGAATATGTGGTTGGTGGTCGATGTGACCCATATGCTGATATGTTTTCGTTTGGAATTATGGCACTAACAGTTTTTAATAGAGGAAAACAACCATTTGATAACAAAAATTCGTTGGATAATTTTCGCAAGAATACTGAAAAGGTTAAAATTTCGAATTAGTGTTTTCCAGTTATGGTTACTAAACATTATCAGTGAGCAAATTATTATTTTTAGTTAAATGCATTACCTGCATCAATGTTCGTAAATGTCCCTGACGAACTTCGGGATGATTTGAAAATGTGCCTAAATCTAACGCCTGATCTTCGACCGGACGCTACTCAATTTTCCAAGGTAATTCCATCTTTGTTCCGTGACACATTATTGTTATTTCAGCTGTGCTATTTAGCACACGTATCTAGCATCACATGTGAAGTGTATTTTAAATTTAGAGGGTTTATTATAACAGCATTCAAATATTATTGTATTTTACAGATTGCTTACTTTGATGAGCCGTTAATTCGAACACTGAATAGTTTGGATTCTTTGTGTCAAATGGACTACACCCAAAAAATGAATTTTTTCAAGCAATTACCACAATTCATGGTGAAATTTCCAAAAGTAAGTACTAACATGGATATCGAAGAACTTTTTGGAAATATTCTTCTCAATAGTTTTTATGAATCTTATGTGTCTATTCATGAAGGCCTTCAATACCAATTTTTCAGCGACCGCTTATACAAAAAGTCCTTCCGCAAATATGTGCAGAATTTATTGCTGCAGAATTGGTGCCATTTATACTTCCTAGTGTTTTTTATATTGCTGGGATAACTAGTAATAATGAATTTGCTACAGTTGTTTTACCGCATTTAGTCCCGATATTTGCTCTTGAACGGCCGTACCAAGTGAGTTCACTAGTTTTCATTAGTCTTACTATTTCGAGTAAAACTTTTGTGTTATTTTCATGTTATAAAAAAAGAATTCATGCGTTCAGCTATGTTATAAAAAAAGAATTCATGCGTTCAGCTTAATGTTGCAGATTTTGCTGTTACTTCTGCAAAATATGGATCTATTATTGCAAAAAACAAGCGAAGAAGATGCTCGTAAATATCTGTTGCCCTTAATATGTAATGCTTTATCTAGCGAGACCGTGAAAATCCAGGTGCTTTTATTATATTTCTATGTGGACTTACTGCTTGTGCTATACTTTCAAAAAGTACGAGCATTTATTTTTAATGTAATAAAAAAATATGGAAATATAATAAAAGTATTATTTTTGCGAAGAAAAAAGTTAGAAATGTTTGCAGGAATTATGTCTTGCAATTGTTCCGAAAGTTGCCAAAATGATTGAAAAGCAGTCTATGAAAACTGAAGTTCTCCCCAAACTTCTGCTATTAATTGTTGATGGAAGAGGAATGCTAACTGTAAAACTAGTTTTATCTGTGTTTTGTTTTTTGCTTAGTTAACCAGTTGATTAATTTACATGCTTATTTATTTCTTTCTTTATTTATGATTTTGGCAAATCAATATGTGTTTTGTTTTACTTTGAGAGAATATGTTTCATTTTTATAGATACGTGTTCAAGCATTGTTGTGCATAGGGAAATTGTTACCCTTTCTGGAACCATGGATGGTGACTGATCAAATCATTCCAACTTTGCCGAAAGTGATTAGCCGAGAGCCATCAATTCTTATGGCTCTTTTGGGTTTGTTTTACTTTCTTCAATATTTCATATATCATCAGTTTTTTGGGTCCTCTTTGAAATCCTAGATGCTGATCTCAGCTGAAAACTGGTAGTCATGGTAGTTGGTTTTTTGAAAAAATGTTGAGTCATATGGAATGCCTTTAAAGTGTAGCAGAATGTATTATGTCAGCGGCAAAGGTTGACGATGAAAAGATACATTTTGTGGAGAAATTTAAGTTAATACCGAATTGAACTGGTTAATTTCCAGGAATCTATGAATTAGCATTGGAGAAATTTAAGTTAATACCGAATCGAACTGGTTAATTTTCAGGAATCTATAAATTAGCATATGAAGAGAGTCGTTTCGGTATAACTCGGGAACAATGTGCCAGAAGCATTTTACCTTTTCTCATTGCTTCGTCCATGGAAAATACATTGAACATGCCTCAGTTTGAGCAGTACATGGCACTAATACACCGTATTCTGGAGAGAGTAAATTGTTGCATGTTAATTTGCTATTTAAAGAATTTGTTTTTCAATTTGGTTTACTTCTTGAAATGTTTTCTTTTTTTTTTCTTGATATCATTGAACTGTATTACAGATTGAGAAGGAACAACGACAACGATTGCAACACCTGAGTGCTAGTCAAGAGGAACAGCGTAGTATCGGCGAGTTTGCTGGCGTAATTGGACAACCAACTATTCAAAACAAAGTAAAAATGTCGTCATTGTTTGACTAGCCATCTATCAGTTATATTGCAAGATTAATAAAAATTGATTTAATTTGAAAATTACAGGATTTCCATATCTTATAACAGAAATTTTTTAGAGTTCATTATCCGATAGCATATCAGATTTGATTATTGATGGATCAACAGATGGAGAACTAAATGGCATTAATAGAAATACTGTGAGTGAAATAATATCGTTATTTATTTATTCATTTAATTCATAAGCGGGAAACTGCTTTGAAATGAGTCATTGTTTAATACTGATTTTATTTGATTTGTATTTAAATCGAACTTACATTTTTGATAACATGCTGAAATTTGGAATATATTTCTGTTTGAGTTATATTTCAGGGGACATTGAGTCTTGCTGATAAGAAACGACTGGCAGCCGAACAAGAACAAAACCTGCGGATGCGCAGCCAACCGAACCTTTTGCAACCAGTCAGTGCTAGGGAAAACATAAAACCTACAGGTTTGACTACCTCACCGACTGGTTTTCCTCTCGGGAAAGTTGGTTGCAGTTCGTTGATCTCTCCTCCTGTTACTTCAACACATCAGATCAATATAGATCTCTCCGATTTTCTTCCTGCAACATCTTTCTCTGAAAAGGTTTGTTCGTTTTCTTATGAAGCACTGATTCCTTTAATCCTGGAAGCATATCATGTTGATCCTGTGTATATTTTGACAGTATAATTCCTTTCCCACTAGATGTTGCTGCATCTGAAAAATAGCAAACTTTCTAATTTAGGTCAAGAATGAGGATACACCATGCAGTATGGATAACCCTCTTTGGCCGGATCCATTCAGAACAGAACCATGCGACTCATTGGCATCATTGATGCTTCAGCCACCAGTTAATACAGTCAGTTTACCTGTTCCACCGGCCGTTCAAAATCCAGTGGCAAGAAGTGGTTCAGGCCAACGAGTAACGGCGAATCGAATAGGCAATGTATTCAGTGAAGTGGATCGAAAGTTAAACATGTCTGCTTTGGATGATATTGTGTGTTTTCCAGCTAAGCATAATACTAAAAATTTACTAAACTCGCAGAACACTCATTCTAAGCCAAGTGACCTAACAAATGACGTCTTTAGTGATCTGTTAAGATAAAATGATTGCATGTGTTTGAATATGGTAATGGATTTCAGAAGCATTTTCATGAATCAGTTAGTTGCAAGGTTTTTCGTTTTTATTGATATGTTAAACCCTTCCTTCTTAATATCTCTTTCCAGTAAAATCAGAGCTGCTTTTTTTTTTTTTTTTTTTTTTTTTTTTTTTATTTTA
>JARVGP010000762.1:0-29657 GCA_029876185.1 Mansonella ozzardi | reverse complement strand
TAAACCAAAATATAATATATAAAAAAAAAAAAAAAAAAAAAAAAACCATATCAAAAAAAAATAGAAAAAATTTTAATCGTTGCTAAAATCTTTTGTCGGAATATAAGATAGAAAATAAATGGCCTATTTTGAAAAGGAATCATTAAGTATTGATAATATCTTAATCTACTTCAAACTCTATATGTCAAAAATTCAAGTTGAATTTGATGAATAAAACAAATTAAATATTTGGATGAAATGAAAATCCTACGTAGAAAAGCGATTAAAAATATTTCGGCTCTATAAAATTTACTAAAATATACGAAAGAGCAGAAGAAAATATTACTAATTGATTTGGAAATTGCTGAATGAATAATTTTGACTTAATATTTTCAACCTGTTTAATAATTGCATAAATGTAATAACATATTTACTATTATTGGTTGATTAATTGCTCATTACTTATATGTATATATATCGATTCTAGATTACTATAGAAAGATTAATTATATAATTGAAATAGGAGAGAACCAAGTAAAAGTACCAAGTAATAAATAGGATCCAGTATTGACACTGTTTGCAACTGTACACTGTCCACAGTTGTTCTTCCAACGAACAGAAGAAAAATCCTGAAATAATTCAAGTAATTCAAATTCTAAGAAGTTTATACAGTAATTTTATCGTTTTTTCTCCTTTTTTTTTTCAGCTCTCTCTATCTGACATACTATCTACCTGTGGTAATTGAACTGATTGACGAATGAAAAACCAAAGTTTTCTTTAAGATAAAATAAACAAAATTTTAAAAGATATTCGATATAGCGGACACAATGTACACATAAATATGGTATTCATTTGTAAATAATAATAAACATTCATTCAGTGATCACATTATCATTTGTTTTCTATTTTTCATTTACCGTCTCCCCCCGCACTCCGCTTATCGTCCCGTCTCCCCCACACTCTGCTTCCCGATTTATGGTCTAATCGGCCTCAGTCTCGTAACAGTAAAATATATATATGCCTTCTTTCGTCTTATACCACTCATCCTATTAATAAATGTAAATATATTGTTTTAATTATTTATATTTATAAAAAAAGTAAAAGCAAGTTTTTCAGTTTTTTTAAAAATGTTATAAAATTGTCAAATAGATGACTCATTAAAACGTAAGTAAAAAAAATGTAGCATGGAATTTCAATGTGAAATTTTTTACTTTTTATTAGCCCATATAAATTTTAAATGGAAATGTTTATTTAAACTACATAAAATACATTATTATCAATTGTACCTATTTTTATCAAAATTTAAAAAAAATCTTGGAAGAAAAAAAGAAGGAAAAAGGAAGGAATGAATTAAAAAAAGAAGTGAAATTGACATTGAACGAAATCAATCAACTTATCAATCATGTTTTGGCGCAATACAATTGCATAAATAACAGTTCTGCCATTCTTTTGCCTGTCAAAATGGTATCATTGAAATAGCAAATGTTTATAAATTGTGATGATATTTTTGCTTTTAAATTAGATATTTTTAGAGCAATTCCATTTTTGTTTTCCCCATTCGGTACATTGAATTAAATTCCATAACGGTTCTTATTGAAGCATGAAATGACTAATGAAAACTGAGCTAATAATAAATCTTCTTATCAAATCAAAAAAATGCAAATGACATTTAATACAATGAAAAAAAAAAAGAAATTTCATCCAATGATGAATGAAGTTATTTGGGCTAAATAAATTTTGAAATTTAAAATTTGGCAGTTATACTTTCTGTTTAACTTTGTTTTTTCTAATGGAAGACAGTGATAACGAGAAGGAAGCACTGAAAAGATCGAAAAAAGAATTTAAAATTAATTTTAGTGCTTCTCTTTCAAAACGATTTCTACAGTGAACGGAATATAGTCAACTAAACGAATGGAAAAATATCGATTTTAAAACAAATCGAATGAAATTTGCTCATTAGCAGTCTATAGCTCTCGTGAAATTTCTGCGAGCTTTTCATATAATGCTATTTATTTTTTTTTTTTTTTTTAAATTAAAACTACTGCTAATAACAGATTTAATTTTCTCGTGACTCACTTAATTTTTTCGTGAAAAAAAAAACAATTGGCATCATTTCATATTTGGAAATTTACTGAATCTACTAAATACAAAAATTGTCAGATGAAATCTAGAAAGGGCTATAAAAAAGAATAAATTATTTATTGAACTTTTATTGTTTAAAAGATCAAAAAGAAGCTTTACTCTCTTTGATGTCATCATTCATCTTACAAAAATTTCATTCTATTGTCAACTTTTGTCAGCAAATATTCTATCAGTAAGTTAATTTCAGAGAAAGTATATTGTATTTAAAGAAAAGTTTGTGATAACTAAATAGGAAGGAAACCAATATTAATTCAGCAAAATTATTCAAAAAAAAATGAAAATAAAATTTGATAAAGTTTTCCTTTTTCTAACATTTTTAAATACTACATTATATTTGAATTAGTTGAAAAAAGTAAAGATTTAATTGCAACAATAAAAAGATGAATGATTTTTTTTTTATTATTTTTGTTCGGACTTTTCGTTATTATAGCGTTAATAAATATTTAAATATCTGTTGCAAAATTGCTTTCGCTTTGTTAATAATTTTTGTGTGCAAAAAAACTGAATGAGTAATTAGTAAGTAATATGTGTACTACAAATAGATAAGGCATCGATTCCCACAATTTTGTCATGTCATAAGTCACTTCTTCGACAAAAAAAAAAGCAATACGAAAAAAGGTGGCGAGAAAATTGTTTGATTTGAACAAAAAATTTTATAATTCATGAGAAGTAAAAATAACTTTTCCTTTTATAAACAATGATTTAATGTTAAATTTTCTCAAAAAATGCAATGCCTTTGAATAAACTGAAAAAGCAATTAAAGCAAAAGTGAAAATCCATTTGTAATACGGAAAACAAAAGTAACAGAAAAGAGGCAAAAGATTTTTAATGAAAAATTTATTTGGAACAGCTTTTTGATAAACAAGTTAGAAATGACGAAGTTTTTCTACGGAAGCAATTTTTTCGCTTTTCATTAATGAATCATATAAAATCACATTTTCTCTCAATAGTTCAGTAAAAAACATAAAAACAATTCGGTGACGAATTTTTGTTTTTTTAGTTTTGAGGGAATTGGAAGAAAAGGAAATTCTAAATTTCCTTTTTTTTTGATTGGCATAATAATTTATCAATAAAGGTCAGTGAATAAATTCGCGAAAAGTAAAAAAAAATAACACTTATGATATTATAGATGGAAAAATTGTTAAAATTTGACAATTTTCAGTCAAGACGATAAATTAAGATTTTGCTAATTCTATTTTAAAAAAATTTAAAAAAGTTAAAAAAATATCAAGATTAAAGGAGAAAGTTATACATGTTGAAAGTTCATCCACAGATTTTTTTTTTTTGGAGGAGAATCTCGAGTATTTTTAAATTAATTGATGTTTTGTATATCAAACTTAAAAACTTAAAAAAGCAAAATTGATAATCTTCGTTAATTTTAACTTAGGCATTGTTGCACTGAATCATTCCTGTAGATGCTATATTTTCAGCGTAGAATATAAGAACAGAGCAGTAACACATCTTACGCTGACAGTATATCAAGTACAACCAAAGCATTAACTTTTCAGATTCCTAATAGTTTAATTAAGATTTCTTCCATCAGTTCAGTATTTTTTTAATCCATCTGTCAGATAAGTAATTTTAGTACGACATATTCAGTGGCCTTACCATAACTCTTTGTTTCAATTAATTTGAATTAAATTTTAGATTGTTTATGATGACACTATTCAAATAGTCGAGAAAAAACATCGTGAGATTATTTCAAATATGAACAGAGAAAAATGAATGGGAAAAAAAATTCGTAAATCTGAAAACAACAATGAAGATTGAAATCAAGATAATTATCGGATGAAAATTCATAAAAAATGGTAAAAAAGAAATTTATAGCATAAATTATGTGTTTTTTCCTACTGGAAGAAAATTTGATGTAAGCAAGATAGCATCACACACTGATGGATGCATTTAATTAATTTATTTATAGATGAATGAATGAGATAATCAACAGTAATCAAATGCTCCATTCATTTTAAATCAATAAAGAGAGAAAAATCATGAATAGTTGAACAAAAAAGCGACCAATTCACAGAAGAGGGTCAATGAAAAGGAAGAGAATTTGATGCAAAACCATCCATTAGTGATAATACAAATGTCCTTAGAAAAATTAAATTTAAAATTTACACTAATATTAGCATAACCTGTAAGATTACTTCTGCTAAGTTAAAGAATGAAATTTTGAAAATGGAAAGTTTACTCATTTGCCATTAACAGCTGATTTGACAACTAACAGATTGATTAACGACAGCGTAATTCGCATTTCAAAACTTGATTTTTACCATCAATTTCTGTTGGATTTTAACCTCAAATATTACAACATTATAAATCATACCAAAAACCAATTAAACTCATCATATTATATTCTTGTTGCATATCTGTGTTCATTTTACAAAATTAATTAAGTAGGAATTACTGATTTAATTAATTCTAAAAAAAATTGTTCATTTCGAATAATTTCATAAGATGACGCTGATTTAAAGCAAATTGAGTTGACCTAATGCTTTTGAATATTCTAACATAAATTGTTACTATATATCACTTTACGTAAATCTAACGAGTAGTTGTTATTTCAGTTCAACTCATGCAAGTTAGGCCATCCATAATGATTTAAGATATTCCAGGTTATAACTTTTAGCTAGAAAAAACTGCATATCGAGAAATGAAGGAAGCGGACTTTCTTTTCGATTAAATCATTCATTTGTTAATTTTTTCAATTCATAAGGAGGAAGGATAATTTTTTAATTTATGAGATGGAAGAAATGAAGAAATTATCAGCATGAATTAAAAGCGAAAGTTGGAAAACTTTCTAGTAATTGTTTTCTTTACATAATTTAAATCAATAGAGAAAACATTTTAGGGAATAATAATGATTTTAGTAAAAATTTCATTTTATTGCCAAAATATTGGAGGAAAATTTTCATTTTTTCTTGTCAGAAAGAAATTAATGCGCACAAATATTTTGGACGTTGTATAATAAATATTGCACGGCAAACATTCATACTGAAAGATTTTAAAGTTGAATCACTTGAAAAAAGAGCACAATACAGGGCAATAATCGTTAACGATTTTGTTGATAATAATTTCTTTTTTCATCAACTCTTGTTTGAATTAATAATGCACTGTATCGTAATAAAAAACATGAAATTTCAAAATGAATTACGAAAATTGAAATTTCAGTAGAGGAATGATTGAATCATAGAACTAGTTAGATAGATTCGTTAATTAATTTAACAAAACGAATTTTATTAAGCTTTTTTCTATTATGTATTTCTCGGTCAAAATAATGTTAAGAAATTAGTTTGATTTATAAGTAATGCAGAAAGCATGATAAAATTTAATTCAACTTTCGCAAATTTAGAATCGCAATGCTTGTATTGCAGAAAATTTCGAACTATATAAATTTTTTAATTAACACAAGAAACTAATCATGACTGGCAAAAACTAGTTGAAATTAAGGAAGAGAAATGAATTAATTGGTTTACAAAGATTCCTATTTTTAAAAAGAAAAAAACAGTTAACATTTCAAAAAGAAATGCATCCAGAAATTGAAGATGGTAATATAAAAAACACTGATGTTGAATGAAACCTTTTAAAATTAAAAATAAATTTAACAAATCCCAATTCTCTAATTAAATTTGTTAAAATATGATGGTTAATCATTAATTTATTGAAGTTTTGTCAATTAAGAACGGGAAATAAAAGCATGCCTTCTCTTCTCTTCAAAAAATGTAAGATAATATCTAATTCTGTGAAAGCCTCGGTAGTTTTTTTTCGGTGTCCTTTTTTGACAAAGTGCTGATTAGGTTCAATACTCGGAAAGCAGTGCACTTCCCGATGTGTTCCATTGCAAAAAAACAGGAAAGTTCGTAAATAGGGAAAGTTTTGGTCGATTATAACATTCTTCTTTTTGAAAGGAAAAATGAAAAGAGCTATAATACTGAAAGAAGAAAAAAGTGGGAATTTCCACTTTTACAAACTTATTGATTTTATTCTTTTTATTTTCATTTTTGATAATCCATTGACAAATTCAAAATACCAATAACTAGTTTGGTTGATGTTAAGAGATGACATTGTGTCAACCATCATAAGTGCTTTAGAAATTACACTCTTTACTGAAATGATAGAAGAAAATCATATTACAGCATAGCATGCCCGATAAAAAGTATAAGGTATTTCCGAAATTTTGATTAATGCCATTGAAATCTGGCAATAACATGAAATGAAGAAATGAAAAAAGTGTAAAATTGAAGATAAAATACTGTTAATTGCATTATTTGAATGCGCCTGATGGTGTCTGAATGGTTTATATGTAATATGTAAAGTAAAAGAAACGACAACTTCATTAGTCCATTATTCTAAGATTAACTCCGTAAGAATTTATTTTTATTTGGTTGTTTATAATATGCTAGTTGTTTTGTTTTTGACAAAAATTAACTTCTCGCCAATCATATATAATGAATTTTTATCTTAAATGTCAATTTCCTGAAATCTCTGTAAGAAACCGATGTTTGTGAGATTCTATACACCTACCTACCTAATTGTAAAACTCATACCAATTCCAAATGACTGCTTTGTCTTTTTTAATTATGACCTGCAAAATTCTGCAAAGCGAACAAGCAAAAAAAAAGTTATTTTATTTCATGACATCAATTTTGATATAACTTGATTTGAACAAGTCTACGAAAACTGTGGTCCAAAGTAGAACTATCAATAAGTAGTTTTAAATTAATTTATTATCACTGCACGGCAATAGCAATTATGTCTCTATTGTATTTTTTATATTGTATATTAAAACGCAACATTAATTTTTTTTCATCAAAATATTATAATTTATGCTTGAGGATTACGAAATTTTTGACCGGCATAAACTGCAGCTGATCCAAGTTCTTCCTCAATACGAAGTATCTGATTGTATTTGGCGAGACGCTCCGAACGGCACGGTGCTCCAGTTTTGATCTGTAATTCATATTTAATACAAGAACGTAATATCACAACAACTGTTGCGAAGAAAAGAGAGAATGATTTGGTGGAAGTACAACAAAAAAGTGTTTTCTTGCAAACACTAATAAAAAATTTTGGTAATTAATTGTTACGACTTTCCACTTCGAAAAATATCTTAATATATCTATTTTTAAATATTAAATTATTAGAGTTTTCAGGCATAATTCCTTATATTAAATTAAATAAGACCTTTAATTCATGCCTTTTAAAAAGCTTACCGACAAAACTGGAGAAAACCAAAAAAACTAGCAAATTAAACAGAAGTTCCAAACCTGTCCAGTAGCGAGGCCGACAACAAGATCTGCGATGAACGTATCTTCGGTTTCGCCAGAACGATGCGATACCATCACACCCCATCCATTTTTACGAGCCAAGTTAGCCGCATCAATTGATTCAGTCACGGAACCGATTTGGTTTACCTATATTTGTAAGATGTGGTTTTAAAGTGGAACCTGCCAAATAACGAGACAGAAAAGTCTCTTAAAAGATTTCTGTGCCATTTCGTATAATTTTAACAAAAATCAGACAACCTTAAGCAACAGGCAGTTGCAAGCTTTCTTCTCAGCGGCGATAGCAATTCTCTTCGGATTCGTAACAGTCAAGTCATCGCCAACAATTTGAATATGCGTACTGGCCAATCCTTTAATCCAGTTATCCCAATCATCCTGATCAAACCAATCTTCAATTGACACCACTGGATATTCCTGAAAAAGAACCATAACGGAATTTCAGACTTAGAATTTCATTTAAGTATATTTTACACAGAATCAGTTTGAAAAATCATTTGGATTGGACAATTTAAAAGCCTTTACTACTGTGAGTAGGGCTCTTTTCTGGAAAGCTTGTATTAAAATTCCTTCGATTACAAACAGCTTCTGAAATTGAAACCTTAATGAAGGACTGATAAATTTCCATCATTTGATCACCAGTTTTCCATTGGGTTTTATCCGAATTCGGATTTTTAAAATCTAGATCGTACAGCTTGTCCTTCTCCTGAAATGAAAATATGTACCCAATCATGGCAAATAATAATAGCATAATTATGACTCTTGCAAATCTTCTGCTTATTATTCAAGTATTAATAGTAATTCAATATTCACCTTATAATATTCGGATGCGGCACAATCCATGCCAATTGATACTTTTCCCGTGTATCCAGCCGCTGCAATCGCACTATTCAACAAATCAAGACCTTCCTTGTTATCCTGAATATTAGGTGCAAAGCCACCTTCATCACCCACTGCTGTTGCATCGAGACCGTAGCGTTTTTTGATTTCAGCCTGTAAATGTTTGGAGATATCGGGATATTTAATATTGTCAGCTCCTGAATCTAAAATATATACTTTTTTGCTTTAATATTGCACTTTAGCTTCTTTCTTACAGACCTGAGTATAACCACAAACAAAAACTGAGTAAAAATAAATTTATACTTACTCAGCATCTTTTACATGTAGGTATCAGTGGATTGAATTCATTTTACTATACCATGTAGTAACAATTAAAGAGGAAAATATCGCAGTTAAAATTTCAAAATCATCTTCATGAATTGAAGCACATTATAACAATCGAATAAGATTAAAATTAATCAATATAGAAGTTTAACCTTCAAATGATGGTAAATTTCGGAACCCATGCGCATTGCTTCACTGAACGAATTGGCTCCAACGGGCAAGATCATAAATTCCTGAAATTTTTTATTAACACATGGATATTCCTTCTTGCGATTATGCAAGTCGACTCGAGAACATTAATATTATAAGCATGAATAACGATTTTTTCGCTTAAGTCATTAAGAACAAACTGCACTATTAAATCAGTTGTTCTAGGGATAATTATATGAAAATCTGTTTTAAATGATACAACTATTATAGTTTAGAAAAATTAAAAATAATTTCACAGCTACCTGCATTGCTAGTTTGTTACCAGCGTGAGAACCACCGTTGATGACATTCATAGCAGGAACTGGTAAAACAATCTTATTGGTGCCTGCCAATTCCGCAATATACTTATACAATGGCATACCTTTATGCACGGCACCAGCCTTGCAGACCGCCAATGAAACACCCAAAATCGCATTAGCGCCCAGTTTCGCTGAAAGTTTACTTAGAAACTATATGAGGATAATGCGCGATGCAATTCTAAAAGAAAAACTTGGGAAACTAAGTAACGCATTTGCATCAGTTGGCGTTTAGTTTTCTAAATTGGTTCATCAGCGAATAGATATAACATCACCTCATTAAAATTGTAAATGCTTCCAAAATATCCCGAGTTTCTCTAATGAAAATCATAAATTTTCAAATTACAACTAGCAAAAAATATTGCCTTTATTTTCGGTTCCATCGAGCGCCAACATAAAATGATCGATTTCACGCTGCTGAGTTGGACAAAAATTCTGAAAAAAGTATAGCTTCTTCTTTCTCCATATCATAAACTTCACTAATATGTAAGCGGATAGCTGTATCATATTTTATTTCCTTTACATTTAATTTTTTTTTTTTTTTTTTTTAATAGACGTAATAGATCAAAGAGAGAGTTGCACATGTAAAATATAAGAAAAGCTAATGTTCCTATCCAACAATATAGATTAATAATAGCTCGAATAAGTAACTAGCAGGAAGAAAATTAGTGCCTATAATAGAGAAAAATATAATATGTACATAAAATACAGCAAAAGAATAATTTACCTTGGCAACCAGAGCGGGTCCAATATGTTCGTTGACATTTTTGACAGCTTGCAAAACACCTTTACCGTGATGAACAGCCTTATCATTGTCCCGAAGTTCAAGCGCTTCGTGTACACCAGTTGAAGCGCCACTTGGTACAGCAGCACGGAAAATACCTTAAATACTATTTCCAAGTTTAAAAAATATAAGAAAAAAAAGAAACCATTTCAAATACAAATTCTTAAAACAAATGTCCGGAAGCATATAAGAGTGTATCTAGTTTCAGTATTGCCAAAATAAATTCTTTTGCTAATATTAAAGAATCTGATTTCGAATTTGAATGCAATCAGTTTTAGATAACGTTCTAATTCAAATAAAGATTTTAAATGAATATATCAGTTAATACAGTCCAGTTTTTAATGAAATCTAAAAAATGTAGAAAAGAAGTGATATGGAATGGATTAAGAGTGAATTTCTTGATCGATTATTTTAAATTCGTTAATTTCGATGTTGGATAGATGTTAATGTTGTACAACTGTATACATGTCATAAGTTTTTTAGAGCGAATACTTCGATCTATGAAAAAATCATCATAGACAGTTTCTTTGATATTAGAAATCCCCTAATTCACTTCAATTATTCAAATTGTTGATTGGTTACTGAATAAGTGTCTTTTCTCTCCTGTAAAATCTACAACGGAAGTTTACACTGTTGAATTTTGGAAATCCTTCACACTGCGAAAACCAATTCACAAGTTTGCAATTATGCCTTTCCGGATTTTGTATTTTTTTTATGTCTATGAGTTTCTTAATTTCGATAAGTTTATCTGAGAAATTCACTGAATTGAAGATTGACAAAAAGATGCAGGGCAAATATGATTCATCCGACAAGTAATAATACCTTCATTTTTTAAAAAAATAAAAAAAGTCTGGAATTATCCTAAAAAGCGATGCACCTTTTTCAGTTGTCAAATCAACCTCAACAGTTGGATTACCACGTGAATCATAGATGGAACGAGCGTGAACACGTGTGATCGGCATAATTGACGATACGATGCTTGTAATCACTGAGAAAGGTACTGAAATAAAATGTAAACAATTATGAATTGGAATCCTGATTGAGCTCAATGTAAAACATAAATATTCATTAACAAAGTAACGAATGTAGCTAGCAACCATATTCACAACAGTGATAATGATCACCTAGCAACCCCATTAATGATATTCACATCAATGACAACGACTATATGAATGAATGGAAAGAAAATAAAATTATCAGCTAATGACAAATGATAAACTAATTAGCATGATAAAAGTATTTCCATAACAAAATATTAATAATCTATTTTGAATTCACGTGAATATTATTCCAATTCTTCAGCTCTTCACTTCACTTCACTTAATGTCAACTTTGAAATTCAAAATGTACCTATCGTTTCCTCTACTACTTATCCAATTTATCACAACAATTTAAATCAGTAACAAAGAAATTCTTAAAGAGAAAAACAGAAGTTAGACGTGTCGACGTGTAGACGTATCGACGTGTAAACGTGTCGACATGTCGAGCAAGCACTTTGCTGCTCAATGTTGAGAGAAAGAGGGAGGAACGATAACTAAATATATAAATATAAAAAGTGAAGTATATAGAGTGAAAAAAAGTGATACAGCATAAGCTACATTATATCATAGAAATAAGGAAGAGGAAGAGAGAGAGAGAGACGGAGAGTGAGGGAGAGAGAGAAAGAGAGTGATTGACCTAAAAAAAGTGAAACGAAATACGTTGCTAACACTTTTGAACTTTATTAAAATTTGTACTTACTTTTCTTTTTTTAACGGAAAGAAATAGCAATTTATTAAGTTTCATTACACATATTTGTTTCAAGTAGCATTTGTAAATTATCTGATATAAGTCAGAACAAATTTGAGCTATCTGATATAACTCAGAACAAATTTGAGCTATCTGATATAAATCGGAACTAATTTGAGCTATCTAATATAACTCGGAACAAATTTGAGCTTGTCTGATATAACTAGAAATTAATTTAATTTCGAAAAAACTTCGCATTACGAAAAGTTCTTCGCCATATAATTTCTTTGCATGAGAAAATTAAATAAAAAGAAAAGAAAATTCATAACTGAAGTTAATTTCTCCGCAAAATACTAATTCTAGGTCAGTAAAACTTTTGTTCCCCATGGCGATATATGAGGCCCGAGTTATTCCAGTAACTACTTGGAGCATTGAATTCTTCCAAAAAAAAAATTAATTTATTTATTTCAATTATCGAAAGGGAAAAACTATTTGTCTGGGCTCAACTGAACAGAAAAATCATTTCACGGAATAAATAAGAATGCTTTTTTTTTTTAATGAAATGCAATTATTAGTTGAAAATTTAGGAAAATAAACTTAAATATGATGTAAAATCGATATTAGTCTTTAAAAAGAAGATTTTGTTGAAATACGAAATACAAAATGCTCTACAATTAGTAACAATTGTTCTAAACCATAAACTGTATGACCGTTATGCAGATGAGTGGACGAATTGTGATCGATACTATGAGGCGAGTGATGAGTAAATGAACCGGAATGGTTACTGTAAATGATGCATTATAGTGATCGAAGAGATAGCATAATGGGGAGATATTCCGGAAGTATAAGGAACTCGAGGATTTAACGATTGACGAAGTTTTACAACATGGAAAGTTGACAAACTTCGATCGATTCGGTGAGTAAATGAACCGGAGTGGTTACTGTAAATGTGAATACTGCTGATGATGGATTGTAGTGATCGAAGAGAGAGCAGAATGTGAGATATTCCGGAGATACAACAAATCCAAGAAAGTAATGGTGACGAAGTTTTACGACATGCAAGATTGACAAACTTTCATCGATAATGTGAGGAGGTCATCGATGAGTAAATGAACCGGAATGGTTACTGTAAATGACGGATTATGGTAATCGAAGAGAGAGCAGACCGGGAGATATTCTGGAGGTACAACAAATCCAAGGAAATGACGGTGACGAAGTTTTACGACATGCAAGATTGACAAACTTTGATCGATAGTCATCGATGAGTAGATGAACCGGAATGGTTACCGTAAATGATGGATTATGGTGATCGAAGTAGACCGGAAGATATTCCGGAAGTACAACAAATCCGAGGATTTAACAGTGCGGAAGGTTAAAGGCATGCAAGGTTAAAGTGGTGTTTATTAGTGAAATGAAAGGAAGATAAATCGTATCGAATACTAATGAAAGACAGAGAGAGAAAGAGAGTCCACGACAAAATACGGCACGCGACCCGCCCATCCGGAAATTAGGAGATAAAAGGATTTTTCAAGATTGCTCTCTTTCTTTTCTTCTCTTTTCCATTTCTCTTCCTTTATCTCTATCGCTCTCTCTGGACATGTTGGAGATACATGGGATAAAAAGATTTTTCAAAACTGCTCTCTTTCTTTTCTTCTCTTCTCCATTCCTCTTTCTTTATCTCTATCGCTCTTTCTCTCTGGACATGTTGAAGATACATGAAGCGATTGAGGCAATTGACCTTCACCAATGTCAGTAAGAGAAAGAAAAAGAGGGGGAGGAAGAAAGAAAGAGAAAGAGGGGAAGAAAGAAAGAGAGAGAGGGCGGAAAAAAGAGAGAGAGGGAAAGGGCGAGAGGAAATGGAATCGATAAAATTAGCGAGAGATAGTTTGACGACAAATTGCTAAAAGTGCAACATGTATGAATGGAAGAAAGATAGAAAGGAAAGTGAGAGAGTGAGAGTGGTCGTACTGAAATAACAAAATGAGTCTGCCAGGCTTCCATTTCATCCGATCATTATCATTATAGGCTATTAAATAGATGAAATTAATTTCAACTTTTAAATTATCGCAATGTATGCAATTTTGCATTTTCATAATTACTGGAATCACTACGAGACAGATATTAATATTCCCGATTATTCTCGGGACATTAATATTCCCAAGACAATATTCCCGATTATTCTCGAGACATTAATATTCCCAAGGCATTAATATTCTCGATTATTCCCGAGATATTAATATTTCCAATATTTATCACCGAATGCTCTCTGTTTTATTTGATGAGTATATTTGAGCATATTTTAAAACTAGAAGGATAGTTAGTATGATATGATTTTTTCTTGATATCATATAGAAGAAAAAAAGTTAAAAAAAAAAATTCAACGAATAGTTTTTAAAAGTTTTGTGTATGATTTTTATTAAAAGTAACAAATGACATTTTAAAAACATTCGTTTTTCTATCAATCCAACTATCAATCAATCTCTGAATTTTTATCATTTTAATTTTGGCTTTAACCCTACGAATTTCTTCAATTTTCTTAAAAATTGAAATTATTACAAATATTACATGTAACACACTTTGATTAAATTTATGAATATTTTTCAATGACAATTCTGGCAGTCTGAAACTTTTTTGCCGTTCTTTTCCTTAAAAAAATCATCTCTATTCAGTCATTATCTGATACATGTTTCCTTATCTTCTGCATAATCTTTCATACATATTTGGGAAAAGTTTACTGTCATAAACACAACATTTCAATTTTTTTTGAAATAAGTTGAGAAAAGAATGTTTTGATTGTTTCATGATGCAAACATTTTAAATAATATAAAGGAATAATAAAAAAAAAATAATCATTGAAATGATATAATTAAATTTTTATGTACAATATTGTAATTTTCATGTAGAAGTAACATTGTGGAAAATGTTGAAAAGTTTAAAATTAAGAAAAATAATAGGAATCTAATCATTTTTTTATGAGAAATCAAAAGAATAAGAAGGATAAAAATGTCTGTTCAGTGTGAAAAATTAGATTTGAAACTATTATTGTATCTGTAAGTTTGACCGTTTTCATTGAGAATAGCTAATACACTAATTATATGACAGTTATTTGCTTTATCATTTTTTTTTTGTAATTTGCTTTTATATTCAAATTATTAAACTGTTATAGATTTTTCATTAATACCATACTTCAATCAATGCTACTAATCAGATGGAGAATTTAGTATCTAAACTTCACCTAACTGGGCTATTATTAAAAGATGTCACCGTTTATCAATCGAAAGAAATGGACATAATTTAATTTGGCTTCAATGCATTGCTTAACTGTGTGGGATAACAGTAGCAATTTATTTTCTTATAAGAAGCATTACCATTAGAAGTATTTTCTTATCTTCCTTCGAACAGCACAAGGAAACTTTGTGTTTAAAATTGCTCAAAAATTCGGAAATTCATTCAAATTTTATCGCTACGATATGATAATGAATTCCCTGAAGAATAAAAACAAATGGTTGGAAACTGATTGCATTTCAATCTCTCTGACCGTTTGATAGTTCAAAATTCCACCGTGTAATTAACGTTTTTTTCTTTTTTTTTTTAATATGCATCTGCCTATTAAATTTTTTCATTCCCAATGAGCTGTAATATCTTTGAGTATAGTTACATTTTTGAATGCATGATTTATTGCTAAGTGTGCAATAAATCATGAATTTGTCATTTTATCTAGAAGGATTTTATCTTGTTATTTTATCTAAAAGTATCATGAAATTGCCCAATGCGCACTTCCTTTACGAGCAATATTCGAGGTCACGCAGCATACGTATTTGAACCTAATGTCACAGTGTAATACAATTTAGCCTACCTTTCATATTATTGCCCAAATCTGCGCTGACAATTTGTTCTACTCCTCGAAAATGTCATTTCTGAATCGAAATTGAACTATAAACAAAAGTGCTAGAATAGAAGAGCGTCAATAAGGGAATCAGATCATTTCACTCAACACTTTTAAAGAAATATTTGGCTAATATTAACATTTGAAGATGTTTTCAAATTGATTATCTAATATATCAAATATCGATATATACATAATTGTAATTTACTGGGGATCAATAGCAATGATAAAGGCAGTGCTTTTAGCTAGAAAATGTTTTCAAAAATTAGAAATAAGAATGTTGATATAATAGTTTTACAGCCGCACAAATTTTCTTTAAAAAAAACATGGAAATTGATTATTGTAATTGAAATGAAACAGCTAACAATACAGTGTAAGTGAAAATGACATAGTAGTTTACGAAAATCCTCGATAGAAAATTAGTTTCTTGCGAAAAATGCTAATTATAATTGATGAAAAGAAATGAAATATAGCAATTTCAATTTCCAATCAATCACAATTCCAAGCAGTCTGAATTTACATCAACCATTTATAAGCATGAATTTTCAATGCATTCCTTAAATACTTGGCATGTATCTTTTTAATTCCTAAACATATTTTCTAATTTAGCAATGTATGAAGTTAAGAGAAGAGGGAACATTTACGGATTTGACGAATTCTATGTAATTTCAAAAAATAATTCGAAAGAGCTGATAGATTTTACATTATTCTCATTGACTGCGACAAACTTTGATTTTGATTATTATCTGTTGCAAAATGACATTTGCGACTTATACAGTAGAAGATTGCAATATACGACATTGCTTCAAGTATGGACGAGGGCGAAAAATAACATACCGTGAAGAATAATTAAATAATTGTTTTGAACCAACTGGAATTGTGAAAGCACGAAATAAAAAGCTATGTAGAAGTTAGGCAGAAAATTTTGACTAACATAAAGTTTTTGTAATATGTTTTAAAATCTTGTAATGCTTTGAAATAGCACAAGGTGCAAACAGGTGCAAACATTAACAACTTGAGACTTGAAAATTGTGAAAATAACATTGAAAGTCAAGCTCCACCAAGTCTGCCTTTTACACTGTTTCCTACACTTTATTTCCCAACCCAATTTCAAGATAAAAAAAAAGGGTTCTGATGCAATAACTAAAATCGAGAAACGTTATCATTGAAAATTTAATTTTAGTGTGAATAAATTGCTAACAAACTTTTTTTTTTCGAAATGTGGCAAATTTTATTGCTTAGAAGGAAATAATTTTGATTCTTGGTAAAGATATCAATGCTTCATACTTAAGACTGAAAATCACGGCAAAGCAATTAGAAAGTGCAGCCTTGTCAGGTCTAAAATAGCATAATATTTTGTAAAATTAAATACGACAAAGCGATTCAGATCGACAGAAATGAAGTATGGAAAAGTTCAAAAGTGTGAAGAATGTGTAGTTCATTCATTTTGTTTTGTTCGCTAACGCACAAAAGATACGGAAAAAGATTGTTTGCTTTTTCGATGAAAATATTATGCTTGAAAAAATTTCGAAAAAAAAAAAAGAAAACCTGAAAGAAAAAAACATCTCGTTTTAAAGATTTTAAAGTATATGCTTTAAATTTTTCAAAAAAAAAAAAAAAAACTCAGAATTCTAAAATTGTTGTTTAAAGAAAAGCCAAATGTAACTTTAGTAGCTGAGGGGTATTAAAATGACTATATGAAGTGAATTATATTAGAAAAAAAGATGAAAATTAAAAAAGTGTTCCGGAACCGAAGAATAAGGAACGATGAAGAAGGAGAAGAAATGAAATATAATCAATCGACTGATGGTTTAATAAATCCTATGAAGACACGTTAATTTAATACCATATGATAATATGATTTTGACTTCCTCTTCCGTCACTCACGAGCCATCTGTAACGTTTAACGAATTGTCTAACGTCATTATTCTCCTTTCCTTCACAAGGATATTAAATTAGTTTCAATATACATTTTTTGAGTTCACTTTAGAAATTGTTCAATTCAGGCGTGTAATTAAAATGGAAAACGGAAGAATGGAAAAGTGGAAAATGAAAAAGATGATTATTTGCAATATAAACAAATGTTAGTGAATATAAATAAAAGCTGCAAAAGAAAGTTGCAATGCTTTGTTGCTAAGGTTGTTTAAATTTTAAAGTCATTTGATAATATCGTCAATATTACAACGACAACAATGCAATGATTAATCCTATAATTTTATTGCAACACTAAACTTTCTCATTGGTTTTGTAAATAGCAGAAATCAATGATCAGAAAAAAAGATCTGATGAAGAAGTCTCAATTTAATAGTAAATTCGACATTTAAAACTTACCGTAATATTACTTATTATATACTATCAAGCATTAAACACCTTGCAATATCATAAATAACAACTTGCAAGCAATGTTTATCTGGTTATTTGTCATTCATTTAACTTGAAAAAAAAACGATAAAAATTTGTAGAAATTGAAAAAAAAAAAAGAATGAAATGATCATAAAGCATACAAATATTGTTGAATCAAATTAGAACCAAGATTATCTCTGATGAACAAGAAAATGAAATGAATAATTCTTGTATGGTATATATACACATTAGTGAATTTGCATACTATCTTGAGTAAGAGAGTTCTCTCATAAGATAGAGAGTAATGTTTTTTGTTATTTGTCTTCTTCTTGGCTTATTTAATTATTGTTTAACTGCGAATATGAATGAAAGAAAATGCAAGGTGTTTAATGCTTGATAGTATATAATAAGTAATATTACGCCTAGTTTTAAATGTCGAAATGTAATATTGCGCTTTATTTTATCACTAATAAATAATGAATCCATCGTTATTTATTTTCGTTTTTTCTTTATTACATGACGAATATTTAGTGAATTCGAGAATTTCGCAAAATGAATGCTTTCAACGTATAAAATGCAGACATTTTCAATGTTTTAAATTATTTGTAAAGAGAACTTGTAATGTTCGTGCATTACAGGAATTTTTGATGGAAACAATGGAATTATATGTTTCATTTTTCTCCTCTTTTTTTTACTTTATAAATTTGTTGCTATAAGAAGTAAGAGTTAGAATAGGTTTCTCAAATTTAAGATTTGGCTTTAAGATGAAGCTTTTTCAATTTAAAAGTTTACTCGTAATCTTCTTGAGGAGTCGGAGAGGAGATCGGAGGAACTGAAAGCGTTAAATGCCCAAAAAGAAACGGAGGAGGAATCGGCATTTCAGGAGGCGGAATTTGATGAGGAAGAAGCAAAATGGCCACTTCACTTGAAACTATTGATAAGGTCAAAAATTGACTGTTCAGAGCACAGTGGGCTATCATGCTGGACAATGAGGAAAAGTATAAGATGCCATCAGTGGAGACCAAAAACATAGAAATGGAAGAATCATTCTGTGAATTGACCTTGTAAGTTTTAGCTCTATAGCAAATGTACTGCAAAATAATAGTAGAAGTATAAATTTTGCATAGTGAATAAATAAAGTGGTTTAATGAATTAACTGAATTTAAATAAATTTCAGAAGATCAAAAAAAATCAAAGTTTCAGTTCATGCGACGCAAGCATCGTTAAGCGCGGCAGCTTCGAAAGTATTCAACCTTGCTGATTTAGCGAGTCTTTCGGAGCAATGTCGGAAAAAGTTGCAAATACTGCAGATATAATCATACACGGTAGTTCGTTCAAAAGGCCACAACATTATAGCAAATTTATAATTTTAATCATACTAGAAGTGATCATATTTGTCTGTGATGTAGTCCGATTTCTTTTCGATTTTCGTACTACTTTGAATTCTGTATTTTAATACTTCATCGATGATTTTTATCAATTTTTCCCAGTAGCGAAATCGAATATTTGAATATGTCGATCTGCTCTTTCCATTTGGTGCTATTAGTAAACGATGCTTTCATCTAAAAAATTCAACTCCAAAATTGATGGTTACAGAGAAAAATTCCGGAAAACCAGCAAAAACAGTAAAACGATGACTTCTAATCTCTATAGTTTCGGTTAATGAGACGATTCACAGCTGCAAACTATGCTAAATACGAATAAGATGAAAAAGAAACACCTGCAAATACACAAATGAAGCTGATATAGTGCGGAAGGGATATATGTATTGAAAACAAATTGTTGCCAAATGAAAAATAAACAATTTTACTGACTTCAATAAATTCATAAAAATCAGGATTCATTTTGTACGTCCAATACACGTTGCCTAAAAACTAGCATTCGTGCTTCGAATCAGATTAGTATTCCAATTTTTGCATCAGCGGAACTGATAAAATTAAAATGTGAATTATAATAAAAATATTTAAACAAATGAATAAATATGAAATATTTAAGATTATACATATAATCAATCATTAAGGAAAAATTTTTTGCACACTAGTAGCATGATGGACTCATTTACTATAATTATCAATATATCTTGAGAGAAATAGCATAAATTGAAAAAATTATAGCACAAATAAGAAGTCAAAATTATTTATTTTAACAATAAAAAATTTGAAATTGGCCAATGCCAAATGATAATTGAAATTTATGAAATTTAGTTTCACAAAATAAATTTTCGATTTCTTTTGAATTTAATATAGATTAAATAATTGAAAAAAGAAAAAGCCTTCAACAACATTGAGTCGTTGACAGATAGCAACCAAGTCACACAGTAATCAGGTTTCATGAAATATGATTATCATTTTTTATTTAATGATAGATAAAATGCTCAAAATATAATCAATCTGTTTTTACTATATCCTCTTTTCATTGTTTTTTTATTTTTGTTTTACCTCTTAAATATAATTAAATTTTTCTAATTTAAAAGAAATAATATATATTTGAGCAGAAAAATTATGCTGAAATTTTGTTGTTTAAAAACGTAAAAAAAAGGAGCAATTTTGGATTAATTCAGCTTGGATTTAAAGATATTATAGTTACATCTTTATAACTTCATATTCTTCTCATAGAGCTAAAATTTCAGTACTTTAATGCAAAGTTCTGCTGAAAAAAATTCTACTGAAATTCCACCCTAATGTAGACATCAAATTTCACAATTCTTTGCATTCAATAATGATGCAACAATATTTGCTCTATGCTTTGTTGGACCTTCCCTGTATAACTGGGCAGAGATCAGTGCTTATTTGATAGAGAAGCTAGGAGTGGACAGGAGAGCAGATGGTCACTAAAGGAAATTTTGTGTATCTAACAGAACATAGTAATAGTAATAGTTTGCTCTATACATGGAGCTATGATCATTGACCATCTGAAAATGCAAGGATTGAAAAAATAATAGCCAATCTGAAGCTCAAGCAATACTATCATTATTGATAAAAATAGCCAGTCTACAATTTAAGTAATACTATCATTTCTAAAAATGCACTTAACCATCATTTCTGATATACAATTCCAACAATTATTTGGCATTTGCTAACTCTTATGGATTACTTGTATCCATGTTTTTTGACAGATTGAGATGGACGTTCTTGTTAACTCTCTGCTATTCATTTTCTATTAGAAGAATTTTGATCCAAAAAGTCAAAAAATTTAAAAGAAATCTTTAAAATTACGTATTTTTTGAAGGTAGCGTAAGACATTAAGTGATTATGCAATTTAATGCTATTGAACAATGTCAAAATGTGTTATGAATTTACATGGCGAATTGTTTTTTAGGCCTTTTTTTCGATTTTTTTATTGCAGTAGTAGTAGTAGTAGTAGTAGTAGTAGTAGTAGTAGATTCAGATGTAACAATAATGTTAAAGGAATTATTTTAAAGATTTAACAGTTATTTTTAGGGTATGTGCTACTAAACAAATTTTATTTATCTAAAAACTAACCCGTCATGAGCAGTATCTCGAAGAGTCATGTCACGAATCGATTTGAAAGGTTTTGGTGGAAGATGTCTACCAAATGATTTTGATGATTTTAATTTCGATGTTTTACCCGAAGATGATGTTAGTTATTTTAGATTTTTTAAATTTTCTAAAGTAGTGAAAATTCGGAATCAAATTTGTTTTTACTGTTTTTATTTTAGTTTTGTCTCCTATATTTTCTGAAGTGTTTTGAAGAGGTAACGATTAGGAACATTTCAGATTTTGGAGATAGAAAAATTCGCCAAGAGAGACTTGATTGTGTTGAAATGCAAAGACTTTGTTAATTTTAGGATTTGGATGGCGAGCAGCCAAATGACAACATCGATGCAATCAATGATGAAACTTTTGGAGTGGGTATGGACGATGATGTCTTGGATGATGATTTGGAGCAGTATTCTAAGCAGGTAGTTTTTCTTTGTTGCACGCTTCAAAATAGATGAAGTATTTTAAGGATCTTAGGTTATCCTTCTTTTCTTTAGATTAGTTTACGAATTATGAGTAAGGAGAAAGGAAGTCCACTATCATTTATTATTAAAAAAAATTTTTTTATGACAAGAAAAAGTTAAAAGACCATAACGGATTACCTTTTTGATCTTCATTTCATGAGTTGATGTGAGGATGGATTTTAGTCAAGTTAATTTGTAGACAGCAGGTTTACAACTGGATGATGAAACGTCTAAATGGTTGGATGAGCCCACGTGTTCGGTATCCGCGCCGCATCCATCCGAATTACCAGCGCCTCCTTTTGGATTTAACGCATTTCCCACAGAGAATGTGTCTTCGTCTGACGCAAAAAATTTCGAGCGTCTCAAGATGCAACTCGTATGCGAAATATCATTTTCACTGTTGAAAGTTGAACGAAATAAAGTCCCATGAGTCATTTCTAGACAGTTTTTGCATTAGTAGTGCGTTTGTAGTAATTTTTTAGATCCATAATTGTTTAACTTCGATCCAATAATTCATGCAAAGTGCAATGCGCAAAAAAATATGGTTTATTTAAAATTGGTAAAACATGTTGAATTTTATAGGGAGCGGCCGACCCTTTGTGGAAAAATGTTGATTCTGCAACGTCCTCGTTGTATTGGAGTGATTCAGAACTTCCAACTTTGCAACATTCCTCTGGATATGACTTCATAAATAAAACAGCGTCAGATCGGACTTGTCATTTAGCGGTGAAGGTACCTTTTCAAACGGAAATATTATTCTGGAAACTTTTTTGGATTATTTCCTTAGCCAGTTATTTCAGACTTGTGAATTAACCTTATAATAGAGAACTGATAAATGAAACAGTTGATGAAGTTGCCCTCGGACATTAGCAATGTCTACTTATTAAGTGGCCCTTATTTTATTATTTGTCAGTTACAGTCGAAGAATATGTTGCAGTATTAAACTTCAAACTGTACTATGTTCCATGTAAGTATAAAGGGCATAAGATATGAAATGTCGATATCATTTGCAGAATAACATATCAGCGGAGGAGTGTTATGATAAAAGTGATAGTGTTCGCCCCTTGGTAGCTTTACCAAAAAATGCACATACTCTCGAAGAAATTGAAAGTAATGCTTCTAAACCAGCAGATTCAACAATGCCACCTTTACCATCAGGTTCATTTTCTATATTCACCTAACTCATTTTTGAATATTTGAAATTCCCATTTCTTGAATATTTACAATTTTTTTTCCAGTGGGTGCCGTAACAGTAGCCGAAATAGAAAGGCAACTCCTACTGCAATCAAAAGGCCGTTTAACAACTTCTTTTCCTGATGTTGATCGATCCGCAGGTGTTCCACTTCCAGATTCACGAATTTCGCCGATGGTTCCTCCTACACCACCACCACCCCCATGCTTCCCGTTACCTCCTTTCGCCATGCAAATTATAAGAGGTTTATTTTGTTTATATTTATTTTTATTGAATACAGTTTAATTTATTTTGTTAGAAGAGTTTATGTTCAGAATTTTGTTATCGTAAGACAACCATTTTTATTTCATTTTTGGCTTTTCACTATTGTCTTTAGTCTTTTTGTTTTCCAAACAAGAAATTTTTAAATTATTTTTTGTTTCCTTTTATTATTTTATTCATAATTAACTCTTGTTATTTTGTGTTATTTCTTCTGAAATGGAAATTAATACAGACCATAATTCTTTATAAACGAATTATATTTTATCATTTTTCTTTACTTAGCAAGTTTTGTTTGGAAAACAACAGACAAAAAATGCTGAAAATTAGTTCTTTTGTCGAAATTAGTTTTTTTGTAACTTCGAGAGTGGGATAACATTATTCTCATTTTAGATTCATTAACTAACTGGTTTTGAAATATGTTTCAGTACGTTGTAAAATAATTTATAGAGTGTATTTGATGGTGGGTTTACTCTTGGATGTAACTTCTTAAAATTTTGTCGCTGTCAATATAAATATTAATAGTTATGAGGATACAATGTGGAAACCCAAGTTCCGGCAGTCCGTTAATCATTTTTCCACTTTTGAAATTATAAATTTTAATATTTAATGTTTTTTTAGCATATATTTTCGGTCAACTGCCGGAATTACCACCCGGTTTTCCACCAATTACACCACAAATGCGAGCAGCATTCCTTTCACTGAGACCACCGCCTATGATGCGTATGCCTTCACATCCAATGGTTCCACCGTTTCCTTTCATGCAGCAACCTTCCCATCTAATGTTTGTTCCTTTTTCTCTTTCGGTTCTCGGTTTTAAATTGCAAGATTCAGTTTTGCCAAGCCATTAGAAATTTCAGTTTTACTTGATTTCATTTGTTATGATTTAGAATCTATGTTTTATATTAGTTTGAGCATAGAAAGAGTCCCAGTACACTCTAGGCGAAATTGTTTTGAAAGAATTTTGTTTTTTGCAAACGGATGAAATTCTTTTTAGATCAAATCGACCAGCTTTACCCTTATATTTGCCTTGTCCTCCGCAAACTCAGATGCACTCACATATTTCTCAGGTGCCTCACCACAACGTGAGTTACAGCCGCGACCGTTTGAGCAAGCTTACCGGTTTAGTATCTAATAAAACAATTTCTGACTTTGCATTGTCTCCTTTTGCTGGCTTTGTTTCAATGAAAGAACGCAGTTGGCTTATCAAAATTCAACAGTTACAGGGTCAGGGATCTGGTAATCCATACGAAGATGATTTTTATTACACGGTTTGTTTTATGTTCTACTTAGACTATTTTTTTGTGTTTGCTAGTCAACCAGTATAGTCCAGAATAATTACATCAAGACTCTAGGTACAGAAGACGAACATTGACTTTTAATCCATATAACTTCATGACAAATATAGAATATATAGCAGTAGTATATAATATTCATAAGCACGAGTATCTGATTGCTCTACACTTAGTGACGTTTGGTTCACTTGTGCCAAGTGTGTCTGTTGCAGTAGAGTTCTAGTTGTTTTCTTTAGTTTTCATTTTTTCCTGTTATCCATTTTAACTATAGACATGGAAACAGCAGAAAATGACATTGGGAAAACATAGGAAAGGACTGAAAACAGAAGACGAAGAACAAAGTTACATATGGAACACTACAAACCAACATCATTATCATTATGTTCCGCCGACATTTGCTGGTAGTTTGGGAAAGCCAACACTTTCCACTGTTAATTATCCGAGACAGGTTAATTTTTTTTTGTAAAATGCATTGCTAGATCCTGTTTAATTGTTTCATATAATCCAATTCCTCAGTTTGCTGCCAGCGACAGAATTTTTCTGTTTTTGATTTTTATTTCACCGGTTGCCGATGTTCGCTTTTCATGTATTTTTATCACATAAATATTATGTTAGACTGCATATCCTAACTCTTATTTCTTTTGTATTATCGTCGTTAATTTAGTTAAATTAATGAAAGGATTTGCGTTATGAGACTTTTCAGAGCAGTTTACTAAGAAATACATGTTAAACCTGGTGGCATTTTATCACTTTTTATGGCATTTTACGTTGTTGTAAAGTAATCTCTTTATATTATACTTATTCATCTTCTTGATGGAATATATTGCAAACTTTGAAAATTATAATGCAGTAAGATTATGTCATTAATCGTTTCTTGGATTTCAGCTTATCGATCTCTCAAGTGACACGCCGGATGATGATGATAAGCTTTCAGTAAAGAGTAGTACATCACAGAAAAAACTGCGAGCACTTCTCTTGCAGCTGGAAAATATCGCGTTGTTAATTCTTGAATGTGATGATAGACATCGAATGCTATGTGCTCCTTCTCTTCCCGATGAAATTCAGTAAGTTGTTTTCCACATCTAATTTTTATTTTGTTAAGGACATAGATATGCATAATTTTATTAGTTTTTCATTAACAAATGATGAAACTTAATCGAAATTTAGCAAGTCCTATCATTTACTACTCTTGGATTCCTGCAGGGAGGAGCTAAGGAGTGGTATTGAAAGTCGTATGAAAACCATAATCGAAACATTGTGTTTGAACGGACGATTGCAAGCTATTTTGTTAATTAATAAAGGGCGTCAAATGTTTGCAAGAACATTATCACATGCTAATGAACAACAGCAATTCCATCTTCTTAAAAGTTTTTTTGCCGTTTTTTCAACGGTTGCGAAAAAGGTTTCATCAAATGAGGTATGTTTTTTTTCTTTCTTTCTATTAGTACAAGCTTTGGTGTTTTTAGAATATTTTTTTATATAATATTTTTTTATGCTGTAGAATGCCACTGTCAAGATTCTTTATCAAGCTTTATAAACATCATAATTGGTTTCTTTTGGAGAACCGATTGCTGAATTTGAGTTCAGCGTAACTTTTTTTATATATCACAGGATCTCACGTTTTTTTAATGGAAAATTGATATTTTAGATGAATGAATCGCTGCTTGTGCCAATTTTCGAGACTTTTTCGCATTTTTCGAGGAATACACTAATCAGCTTCATTAATAACTCGAAACTGAATCTCGTTAGTGATATAACTATGAACCTGGTAATTAATTACATTCCAATATTTAGCTTATCTGTTGCAGAAAACTTTTCCCAAAGAATTATTTTTGATATTTTTATTCATGTGTTTTGTTTTGCAGAAACAAATATCATGAAAATTCGTTAGAGATTTCCAGTTTTTCGCACTTCGAAAAGAGTACTGTGCTTGTAATTGAACCATTCCCGTTTATTGGAATTTGCAACTAATTTAAGCTCATGATTGAATGAATTTAACTGAATGATTCGCCTGGTATTTTGAAGTCTAAGATTTTATGAAGCGGATGTAGGAATAAAAAATTGATTTTAAAGACTGATTTTAACACTTTAAATCCAATGTTTCGTTAATTTATGAAGTTTTCTATTATTACTTCACATCCAGAAATTATTTCAGTTTACGACAAATCTGTTCATATCACTGTTGGTTTGCTGCTCGCGTCAAAATTGCCCTTTGGATTCGTATTTTTGCTCCAATACTTTGTCTTCACTAATTCGACCATATTCACAGGAAATTAAGTGCTCTTTGGAACAGTATATTGTTTTAACGCTAGCTGATGTCAAAATACTTGATGCCTGGTCAGCTAGTAATATTGCTGGTTATCGTGGATCAGCTGCAGAGAAACTTGTCGGAAATTTGCAGCTTGTCTGTAAACTTCAGGAGTCGAGTAGCTGATTGAAATATAATTTTATTTTTAATTTGCTTCTCTTCGTTTTGTGTATGTTTATGGTTATGTCGCTCTCGGTTATAATTTTATGTTGTGTTTCGTTCAAATTGTTAGTTATTGTGCAGTCAACAATTTAAGAGTTAGTCACTTTACTTCTATTTTATTATTCTATTGCAATTTATGTTGTACTTTAAGAATTTATAATCTGCGCAAATATCAATATAAACTTCCGACTAAATTATCTTCTCGCTAAAAGATGAAAATAAAGTTTGAAGGTTAGATCAGAATAAATTTAATAAGCTTTAACTACAGCTTTATGTTTCCCTTAGAGTATCGAGGTTCCGTGCTCCCTGGTTCTTTTTTATAATTATTTTTTGCGTTTGTATTTTTTAATAAGCAATTTCTCTCTGCTTTGCTGTTTTTCGGTAGTTTTTTGGGTCTCATGAAATTTTTGTCAAATAGCTGAACAAAGAGAGATATTTTATATTTAGATTCGTAGAACATTTTCGTTTCGTAGATTTGATTTTGAGTTTTTGGACATTCTTCAAATTTTATGATATATCCCATTTCTGATATACAAATTTTGAACAAAATTTGCTAGGTAGGCGATTGAAAAAGAAATATTTTTATGAGTTGTGATGTAATTTTTAACTTCTAATGTAATCAGAGAAATTCATCTCATTTGTTCAGCAATCATCGGAAAACCTTATTGTAAACAAACTTTTTACACGAACATTTCATATTGATTTACATTTTTAGATTAATCTCTGCTTTAGAAGAAGTTTCATCGTTGATCAATTTTTTTTCCAAATTGATTTGAATCAAAACGTTTTCTCTATTATTACATATACTTATTGCTTAAATTTATTTTGCAAATTTTGTATTTCTTTAGTTTCTGCGATATCTGTTCTCATGTCCTGTATTTTTCGGTAATTAGCGAAATAATATTATTGTTGAAAAATTTTTGTATTTTGATATTCTCTATATTATTGTATGGTTGTCATTTTTATATAACACTTGCTTGATGTTTGCTTATAAACAAATGGTTGAATTTTTTAAAGTTTCAAAATGATTAGAAATTTTAACATTGAAAATTGTGCTGTGCACATTAATTTCTAGATTACACATTTATTGTAAGTTATCTTCAGTGAAATATATTGATTGCTCCATATCGTCTGAATCTGTTAATTGTCCAGATATGGCATTCTGTATACAGTAGCCGTTTCGTTGAACTTTTTACCATTACTTTTACCATATTTGTCAATTACAGTGGAAGCGTTCCACAATATTATACAGGTACAAAACTATACAATTCATAATGCTTAGAAGTTAAAAAGTAATATTAAAATTAGATTTTAATTGAGGAAGATCATAATATAATATCATAGCTGTGATATATTAAAATTTGATCGATGCTTTTGTAGTTTCTAATTTTAAAAAAAAAAACCATAAGAACGAATTATTTGAGTTTTCTTATTTTTTTTTTTTTGTTTTTTTCTAGCAACTGTTCTCTGATTCACCAGCAAAAGCAAATGTTTACTTCATTTCGATTCAAGTGCTAATTTCAACTGTATCATTAACTACTGGTTGTTATTTGATCAATTTAAGGATTTAATAAACGTACAAATGAGTTTGAATGAATAAAATTAAGTAGAATCAAAAAGATTAGAGTTCTGTGCAACAGATTTATTTATTTAAATTAGTTCCAACTATTCGTCATTGTTTTTTTTTGTACTGTAAAGCATTTATTAAATAGAGTGAATGTGTTTTTCATTTGCTGAGTTGAAGGATTTTTAATGAGTTTTGAAAGTGCAAACAAAGAAAGTGGAAAATTATTGGTGACAGATGAAGTGAAAAAGTGTAGCCAATTAATAAAGGGCGTCAAATGTTGTGAGAAATATTTGCCATTTTTAATCGATTGTGAGAAATGTTTGCCAACTTTTGAACTAATTAGTAATAAATAGGTCCAATAATAGTAAACGTATATTTCGTGCAAGTTTGTTTTAACATTGGCATAACGTAGCATAATTAGATGTTATTTGAAAAATTTAAAATTTATTACTATTATTTCTAAAAGATTACGCTTATCTTTTTAGGCCTGTGTATTCTTTCATATTTCCTTAAATAATTTAGTTTACTCTTCATAACGTCTTAATTTCATATTGAATACGAATAGTGATTTTTATTTGCAAACTAAAATATATTCTCACAATTATTTTAATTACTAACCGGTTTTTTTTTTTTTTTTTTTTTTTTTTTTAAATTGTGTGGATTTTTTTTTTTTTTAAAAGTTGAATTTCCAAAAAATTTTTGGTTTTTTCTTTTTTTTTTTTTATTTTTTTTTTAAAAAATTTTTTTTTAAAAAATTTTTGTTTATTTTAAAAAATATATGGTTGCTTTTTTTTTTTTTTTTTTTTTTTAAACTATTATGTTAGAATTTCAACTAATAAGTTAAAAGTTTTGATTGAAATTTTTTTCAAATTAGATTTATTGTTATTTTTAAACCATATACTTTATAGCTACAAATAAAAAGCCAAAGTGATCGTCCAATCAACCAGGAATTATTGCTCTAAAAGAATAATTAATTGGTTTAGTATTCATTAGATTCTATAACGAACTTATGGCTAGGAATTAACTAGGGAAGTTTCAAAATCCTAATCTTAGTAAGAATAGTTAGTAATAAGTTTTATATTATGCTCATTACAATT
>JARVGP010000761.1:0-31099 GCA_029876185.1 Mansonella ozzardi | reverse complement strand
ATGGACTTAGAATGGACTCAAAAGTAATGGTCTCGAATGGAATTTATTCAAATAGAATGGAATCAAATCAAATGCAATAGTATGGAATGGAATCGAATGGAATGTAATCAAATGGAATGGACCAGAATGGAATGGAATGGAAAAGAACGGACATGAATGTAATGGACTGCAATCTAACTGATTCGAAAGAATGGAATCGAAAGGAATGTAATCAAATGTAATGGAATGGAATGAAATGGAATAAAATAGAAAGGAAGGCAATGGAATGGAAAGGATTGGAATCGNGCGCTATTGTCAAAACCCAATTTTAAAAAAAAAAAAAAAAAAAAAAAAACTTCACAAATAATGCAGATGTCATTTTAATCCTTTATTTAATCCAGTTATTGTAATTTTAAATGCTTATGTCATCATTAAGCAAGTACTGACAATTAATAGCCTTATTTGAAATATTTGACATGAAATTAAGAATTTATTTTTGATTTAAAAATTTTTCGCTCCATTAGCGTAGTGTCACCGGAATTTGAATTGGTCATTGAAATTCAATAACATGCTAAGCATACACTAAAAATGATTCCCACTTTCTTCCCTCAAACGAATATTCATTGAGATGAATTTATAATGAAAAATGTTTTTTATTTGCAGTCGTAGATAGTACATATACGTCTAATTACGCAGTTGTCAACGCGGAATGGAACAAAAGCAATCTTATATGAAACAAAAGTAACAATCATAATAATTAATTATTTCCTTCTCTTTCGTAACCTGATTAACACCTGAATATCAGTTTTCAAAAACATAGTCAATTTAGATGAAGCTGGTGATATTACGATAAATTTTGCGAACGTACAGAGTTTGTTGAGATTACTAAAGATTATTAATGGCTGTCATTATTTGAATTTTGGCTAGGAAATTTTTCGAAATTGGATTTGCATATCATATTTTAAAACTCAAAAAAATTACAAAGAAAAACTAAATTCACAATATAGACTGTGCAATAAAAAAAATGTAGCCCTGTAGAAAAATGCCTATTAAATGTAGGAATAACCGGATGTTGTCAATGGGAAGCAAGAATTGTTCCAAATTCATTCTTCCATTCTATCAGTTATTAGTTAATGTTTTACAATAAATAATACACTGAATATTTTCAGGGTAATACGCTTCATTTTATTCATTGGAAATCAAATGAAACAATTGATGAAGTGAAAAATAAAAAAAGATATCTAAGGAAAAAGTCTAAGTTAGGATGACAAAGTTAGAGTATCTTTTATTACACTTCAACCTAGACAGTTTCGATTAATTTCAAATTTTCAACAGTATTCATAGGATGAAATTTGAAAGAAGATATATCATCATTTCACATATTTTCGGATACTATTTTTTGCTATAATGAAGAAATGATAAAAAAATATTGTTTATTTGATGGCAATTTAACGCTAAAAAATTGCAGTGAATTCAATGATAAGATATTTGGTACGAAATGTTTGTAAGTCGAACATTTATAATTTTGAATTCAATTTTTCTTTCTTGGTTAATTTACAACGATTATTGAAATGAATCATAATAAGGATTCGCTTTTTTTTTCAACGAAAAAAATCAAAGCGTGTGAAATACGAACTGAAATTTGTCAAAGAAATTTTACTCTTAAATCTCATAATGCGATTTTAACATAAATCAGTATTTCATTTAAAATACGATGTTTTAATCCGAATCTACTATCATCAGATAAATCAGTTATATTTGTTAAGATGAAACATGTACGCTTCTGAACTTGAAAAAGTAATTAGTTGAGAAATAGGATGATGCTAATCATAGTTGTCATTATTTAATAGTTGGAATGAACAAAAAAAAAAAAGAAATTTGAAAATGGGTTTGTCATCTTCAGTCATCAAATGATGAAGCATAGAAATATGCTTTAGATGGAATGTCTTAATCATTTATTATTCTCTCTTGCAATTTCAACTTTTTAAGAAATTGTGAGCAAAATACGCAAAATACATATGATAATAGCGATTTTTTTAGAATAAGAAGAATCAAGGAAAATGGATTCTGCTAATTAATTCTTTTCTTTTCAGCTTCAAAAGTAATGCAAAATGAGAAGTTTGATCAGTATTTTTTGTTTTCAGTATGAAATATAAATTATCATTTGTGATAGAAATATTATTCGCAACAGATCATCAACCTTTCCATACAGTAAACAAGGCTACTTATGCCATAATTTTTTCATGATTAAGATATTCTAATGCTGAATGTGACCATTTCTCCTCAACTTCAGATTAGTCTGTATATCAAATGTAATGGAATTTTATCGCTATACTTTGTGATGGCTAATTTATCTCCCCAATTGCCAATAATAACGACAGACAATTTGCATCGTACATATGCAAACAATTAGGTTAACGACGAAAACAATTGTTGCAATAGCAGTATCTCCTATAAAATAGTTTAAGATAGATAGCAATTTTTCTTCTCTTCATTTTTATTAATTCAATCCATTTAAGTAAGATCATCATACTGACTAATTATAGTAAATTCTTTTGTTTGTTTTATTAATTTTAGTCTTACTCATCCTAACTGTTTCTGTATTTTTGTCGATTACTTAATAGCTTTGCATGTCATGTCATTGCTAAGCATACCTTTACATTTTGATTCTGTTATGCAAATTTTGTAGAGTAGGACATTGTATACAATAATCACTGGTATTAAAACTATCTGAAAAACAGGAATTTGAAATGTGACGTTGAAAGAAGACATTTCTAATGGCTAAATGAGAAACATCATTTGGTAATATTTATTTAATACAGAACTATCCAAGCCAAGGATTAAGTGTTTTAGCACTGCAATAATCTTGATTAGACTTATCTTTTTTTCTAACACAGTCACAATTATAAACAGACAACACCCTAAGAATCAGATGAAAGAGTCAAAAAGATGACAATTAAAACTTGATCATTTCAACTATGAAAGAAAATGAATCATTAAAAACTAACAAAAACAATTATAAGTGGTATGAGAAGACTTTTACTGTCCAAAAATGTAGCAATAAATCCCAAAATAGCTGCACCAAGAAAGATTACTGGTATAGCAACAGATAATATTCTATTAATCTCATGATCATGCATTTTGTCGAGGTTTTGTACACTTCGGTATACTCCCAAAATTCCAATAAATATCGTAACAGATACCACAATATACATCCATATCTTTGTGATAATCAGTTATTTTCTCATTAGAATAACTCGTTAAATAGAAAATTCTCGTTAGACTTTATTAGAATATTATTTTCAAGCTTTTTTTTTTCCATATCTGATCGATTCAAATTAGTGTCATTGATAAATATATCTTATAGCTAGCCTCATTTAGAACGAGAATAGCTAATTCATGTTCCTTAAATGCAAAATATATTGTTCAAATCTTAAAATGTTAGGGAATCTTAATGTATTCTTTTCAAAGCATAAAATACATTATTTTGACTATGTCCCCATGATATTTGGCCACAAAAAATGACATTTTCCATTCTTTAATTTAATTAAAAAATTCACGTAACTAAAGAAAGGTTACCTTAATGTTACAGCCCAAGTATGTATTTTCAGCCATTCCTACAATGATGAGCTCACTTAAATAATTGTTTTCAAAGTAAAAGTAAACTGAAAAAAAAATTTTCAAATCTAAAAATTAGCTTTTGTATAGATGGAAAAAGAGAAATAAATAAAGAACCATTGGATCAATTAACTATAACTACCATCTACGAAGTGTACAATAAAGAAATGAGTTGACTGTAAACATAAAATTTTCCTCTAATATTATTTTTTCGTGTGTAATTTGCATGAAAAATTAGCTATGAAATATTCTAATTGAAATGTTTAGTGTGGATAATACGCTTGAAAATCATAAAGGCTTTATAATTATGTAAATAAAGCAATAGCAATGCAACCTGAATATTTGACATTACTTGGAACAACCTGAATGGATAATTTATTTCCTCAAACTCTGACTAAGATTGTACTTTGTAAATTGCAAACGATTTGACGGCATAAAAGAATGATGCAGTAAAATTCTCTTCCATGTAATTGCGATAATTATTTCAAACATGTCGCCGTATCTCTCGATTTTAATAGTCAGACTTTTAATTTTTCAATACAAATGAATCATTTATAATAGATGGTTAGTTTGATAAATTATTTTTAATTTTGAAAAGCAAAGAAATCATTTTGAAAGCATTAAACTAATTTGCATAAAACATAACAAATCGAAAAAAAGTTTACTATCAAAACAAAGAATAAACTGGAAATTACAACAACATTAATAGTAAATCAAAGCATTTTGGATGAGTAGCGATCGGCGGCAGCTTTTAACTTCATCCGTAGCTCACTGGTTCTCACCAAGGCTAAAGGTGTCTGTTTTTCCTGAAAAAAACATCTATGCATTTTTCATGCAACCAACCAAAAATTAATATATATATATATATATATATATAATTGAAAGAAATATCTCTTTATTCAGCGAAATTGTGAAAATATGCCTAACTTACCGAACTTAAACTCAAGAAACGAAATGTAACTAACCCACGCAATCTTGTCAATGATTAGAAGACAAATAATTTCGAAGGCCTGTCCTTGTCAACTAATGATGAAAAAAAATCAAAAATTTAGAATCAATTTCAGAGGCGTTTAATTTGGAAATATGAAAAATATTAAAAAATTCAAACACCCAAACATACTTTATTTTCGAAATATAAATCCGCACCATGTTCTGCCAGCAATATGGCGACGTCTTCCCGTTGTTCTTCCACTGCCAAATGCCTACAGTTTATTTGATACTTGTTACTGGTTTTCATAAATGTCCCTATTTAGTACAATAAATATAAAGCCGAAATAATCACCAAACTAACTAAAGTTAAAAATCAAACAAAGATTTCTCCAACGCATTAAATTTCTTCCAAGGCATTCAAACTAAAAGGAAAATATTTCATGTAAATACTGTAATTCATTGCACTAAAAATATTGCGAAGGTATAAAATCGCTCGGTAAGGAACGAAAATATCCAGAAAAGACTATTATGTGTGCATATGCAAATAAATGGAATTTATATGTATAGGACTTTCTTGCCTAAAAAATTGGGAAAAGTTTGAATTAATAAAGGAGCATTATCATTTCGAAATGTCTTCCAAATAAAACGTTCAGAAATACCGGAGAAAAAAAAAATGATAGATGAACTGCTTCATATTTACTTCAGTTCTCAATTTTAAGCAGCCTAACAAAAATTAAATACAGGAAAAATTTTCTTAAATGCATTCGGTAAACTTACAATGCTGTACAACCAGAAGAATCAGTGAGGTTAATCCTTAAGCTTGGTTCGTTCAACAAAATAGATACAATCTAAAAGCAATCGTTTTAATGTATTAATGAATATGATTAGTTCATATTCAGTTAAGTTCAGTCATCCCATATGATTCACTACACATGCTCATACAATTCCTTCACTGACCTTTTCGTGACCTTGAGAAGCAGCTCTGTGCAATGGTGTTGCCCAATAATTGTCCTGTGCATTAATTTTTGCACCATTTTTCAATAAAATTGATGTGATCTTAAATATTTAAGTTTCAGTAACTGATGATAAATACAAATTTGATTTCATAATTTGACTTATGCGAAACATGACTTTCTATAAAACGATTGAAATAATAAAACGATGTGAGCCAAATGTTAACCTGTGGTCTATTTTTACTTGCAGCATAATGTAAAGCAGTTTGTTTGTTGTTATTTGGTGTATTAACATCTACCAAGGGAAGAGCGATCAGATACCGAACCACTTCCAATCGTCCAGCTGAACATGCAATCATCAGTGGTGTCCAACCCATCTGCAGTTTTCAGTACATTCACATTTCCTCTTATCCTAAGTCTCTTTCAAAAAAACCTGGCTTTCTTATATCTTTCCTATATATAATATATTGAAATTACATTCAACAAAATCTACAGAAATATTAATTTTATGATTCGAAACTTACGTCATCCGATGCTATGGCGTCATCTTCTTGTTGCGACACACAGAATTGTACGATCTCTAAACAACCACCACTTGCTGCCCAATGCACCGCTGTTCGGCCAGACTAAAACCAGAATTGGCAACCAGTGCGTCAGTAACATGATTTAATAAGATAACATTGACAGACAACACGAAATCAGAAGTTTCTGAGGTTCCGGATTTCAGATTTGTCGAACTGATATAAAATGCCACAGTTATCCCTGCCATAAGAATCTCAACAGGTATATATCTCAATTCATGTCAAAAAAATCACTTACATCATCTTTCTTAGATCTTAAGGTATCGTATTTCTGCAACAGTCTCTTCGCATCTTCTGCTTTATTTTTACGCAACGATTCGATAAGCTCCGTTCGTACTGTTTCCAAAGTTTTTTGGGGTTTCTCATCCATTAGTTACAGAAACAGATTAGCTGCAAAACAGCCACGTCATCAATTTGTAAATTCCTTCAATAATATGAAATTATCCTTTCTTTTAAATTCAAATCTTTTTTTATTCCATATTGAGCGCAATTAAGTAAGCTGTACAGAAGGCTTAATGCTTTTCAATATTTGTCATTGTAAAACATATCAGTGCAGAAACAGAAATCAATGTAAGCGGAGCAATCAGCCAATGGAACAATAGCAAGTTTTATTCACAGAGAGCAATATGATCAAATACGAGAAATGTATCACAGTTATGAAGAAAACAATAATACACCGAATATTTCAATTAGAAGAATTTCAAAAAATAATCGAAAGCACTCGTTTTCTTAATATGTACAATATAACGAAAACGTATAAGAGTAAGGCTAAGGTTATTAAAATCTTATCTGTACATTCTCGCCGACCATACTTGGATATCAGCTTTCCACCACTCTGTAATTAAGAATATCAAAACTTGGATAAACCTTAATATACATAAAGCTAAAAACCTGAAATAGAGATAAAAAATCTAGCGAAAATCAAAGTTATTAAATTTCATTAATCTAACATTGGGAAATTGTTACGAATTATATCTTTCAGCGGACAATTTTCTATTAATTTGAAGAAAATAAACACTTGTATATGAGCGCCCATTGATGAATATTCGGATTCGGTATCTTTAAGAAGAAGTGAGGAATGAATCAATGTTGTGGTTGTATCTTCGGACAGCTTCAATTGATCGCTCATTTTTGTGACCAATGATGCGAGACTTTCTGTTGCCTTAAAAGAAAACAAATCCTTAATTTAGAATTATTTAAATTAAAGCTTTTTTACTTAACTGTAATTTCTACAAGTTTAATACTCTTAACTCGAGCTGAAATTCACAGTACTTACTCGATTAAGAATTTAGAATCGGATTAAAAACCGACTTCCCTGCATCTCATAAACCAAGAACCAATTTTTCTGTAACTTATAAATAAAAAAATAATATTTAATAAGCACTTTCAAAGTTTGTGTTTTCAAGTTTTCAGCACGTCTTCTGCGATTTCTAAGTTCAGTGTCCTGACAGTTATCACCATCTTGCAATAAATATCTACGCGACTGTTCCTCTACAACATTTTTTCACAAATATATTGATTTATAAAATATATGAGCTCTTATTCACCAGAAAAATTTCAGAGCTCAAAAACTTTCTGTTAAAAGATTGCTATGCAACTAACCCATGACTTTCAACAACTCCAAAATAGACTGACGAAGTAATTGGCGATTTTTTTCTAATTCATTCCGATGTTCTTTTACTTGAGTCAATAACTCAGTACGATTATTTCGAAAACTTACCTAAAGATGCACAACATCAACAATAATATTCAAACAATGACAAACAAATGAAAATGAATTTTTTGTGACGTAGCAAGAGATAGATCACCTTGTTTGCAAGTTTCTCTAAAGTGTCAATTAAATGAGCAAGTTTGGCCATTTCATCCTTAATATCTCGTGTACACTGTGCTAGTTCTTTTTGTGACATGAATTTTTGTTGCCTGAAAAAAAAAAAAGGGACATAGAAAATATTAAATGGAAATATGAGCTGTATAGAGCAAGTATGAGATGCCTCTTCTCTATTCCTTAGTTTCATTTTATTAATTAATAAGCGTACGAAATAAGTCAAACTATCCATTACTACGTTATATAATCTACAAAAACAAAGAAATTATATCAGACATTCAAGTTTAACTAACCACCTTTTTTCGGTAAAGACTGACCTAATTTCTTCGATATGATTTTTTACAGCAATATCAGCTTTCAGAATATCTTGCTGGCAGATTTGTAGCTGCATAAGATTCAGATTTTGCATCATCAATGTGGAACAGATATTTGCCAAGAACAAAATTTGATTTAAAATTTCTTCTTGCAAAAAATCTGTAGAAAACTATAGCCGTAAATCGAATTGCACGAAATTTGATTTACTTCTTCAATTTTTTAACTATTTTATCTGAAATTATATTTTCACGATCAAGATGTGAGAATTAAACAAAAGCTCGTTCCTTCAAATGCTTTTCTTAAAAGCTTCATTTTTTTCACTCTTTTGTGAAACACTTCATAAATACCATCATTTAGCTCCCGATAACCATTTCTAGAAATAATATTTGAATTTCGAATGATTGAATTTCGTCAACAAAAAAATCACACATTGTCTGACGGCCAGCACTCGAAGTGGAAATCAACCACATCAATGAATCAAAGATAAGTAAATGCATATTTTATAATTTATTCAATTTTTATAATTTCGCAAAAATTCAATAAATAAATATCTGCAATCAAAGAGCGAATAAAAGTTTTTATACATAACAATGATAATGACAAAAGCAAACTACACTTCATAACCATATTGTCGCATACATTTCTTATGAGCTTCTATTAATTCTCCACAATGTTCTTCACCGAACAAAATTATACATTCATCTCTTGCCTGCATTAAAACATATTAAAATCTATTGAAGTAAAGAAAGCTCCATAAATAGAACCTTTAAGAGTAGTCAAATTATAAAATATGCTTGAATGATTAATAATACGATAGACTTCATATCACTTCATAATAATATCAGTCTTTAATTACTTCTTTTAGAAGTGAATCTGAATGAACTATTGAATGTAGAGTAAAAAATGTCTTCCTATTTGCGCCTACAAATTTTCATTACATCAATTTCAAATAAACGTTTATCTGTTAACTTGTTCTCCTTTTACAGTCAATTTCAAAGGTCGGTTACAGTAACTACAATGGAAATTATAGCATTAATCGAACTACCATGTAGAGTGAAAAAACATCAGAAACAAAAACCTATGATTCTTAAAACCTATTCATACCTGGGTAACCTACTTCATAATTAACTTATCATACTAACCTGTTTTGTTTCTGGACAAGCGCAACATGGTTTCGGTTTTTTTACATCATTATCCTTCGACGATATCTTACACTCCTTACTGTCACTCATCTATAAGATTAAGATATTATTGAGTAGTTTACAGCATTAATGAACTATCCAAAAAATGATTGGCAAATAAGAGCATACTTTACAACGGGTTGAAGTAAATGAAACAAATACTATGTGACTACAAAGGTGCTGCAAAATTTTTACGCTTACACTTCCATTTCTGACTACAGAAATTTCTGCCTTATTCGCCAGACAACAATTTTAGTTGTAAATAATTTCAGTTCTGTTGAAATTATGTTGAAGAAGCAATGAACTGTTCATGAAATGAGCAGAAATTTTCAAAAAAAAAAAAAATAAAATAAAAAACTTTATTCAAGATTTATTCATGCAGTGATGCAAAAACACGGAGGCAATGAAAAAGGGAACGAAAAACAACATTAATTTAAACTGATTTCTTTAAGCTGTTGAGATTTCTGAAATTCTAACAATATGAAATTGAGAGTCGGAAACATCAGATGCTGGATAAACTATAAGCAATCGAATGTAGGGATTCTGGTCATAGTTAGGATCAAAAAATTCGGTTTGAAGCATAAATATTAGATGATCCGAAAACATTAGTATAATCTTTACAAAGCAGTTTGATCACTTTTTGAAAATAATACTAATATCAATAAGCTCAAGTAATATTCAGATATGAAAATGTTAAAAGGAATAAAAACAAAAAGCTGCCATTCTATGATGTTTACTTTATTTCAGCAATGAGATAAATGAATAAACTACAAACTCAAATCATACTTATAGCTGCTTAGAAAAATAGTTCATTTAAACAGAAAATATCAGAACAACATTCGAAAGACTTCGATGTAAGATGATATTTCCTTGATAAAACGTAATGCAGAGAACTTTCTATCTATACAAATGGACAGCATTGAAATTTGCAATATTCAATAGTGCAAAGGTATATGTTTCTAGAAGATTGAAATAAGATAAAAATATCAGCTATGCAGTGTACTAAGAGTGAGAGAGAAATCTGAGGTTATACACAGAAATGAAAATTACTGTCATTTTTTTTTTTTTTTTAAAATGCTATTTACGGCTCAACAATAGCTCTAATATAAAGAAACATGTGGAAGATGTTTATAAAAATTTTAATAAAGTTATAATGAATAGCAATAAGTTATGAAAATGGTAATAAATCAAAATGAATGATTTTTTATCTTGTTCTGAAAATCCAAATTAGGCATTTTATCCTGTCAAGAAAACAACACCATCGATTTCGTTCCTCAAATGAATTCCGCAAAATGGATTCGAAATCTAGCTTCTAAATTTTAAGTCTAATTACCCGGCTCTTTTTTTACTAATTGAAAGGGCTGCAATTCAAATCTACGCTTCATTTATAATTTATTTTTAAAAAAAGGACAAATAACGTATTCTGGATTCGAGGCTTAAGATTCAAATGAACACAATTCAGGCATCGTGAAATTTAGTAACTTCTCAAATGCAACTACCTTCAATATCAGTTATTAATGATCACGATAAAAGAAAAAGATGATTGAAGATAGTCACTTTTGAGATGAAAAATGGAAATGACCTGCGTAATTGCACCATATAATACATAATAAAAAATTTAGTTTCAACCAAAAACATAATCAGTAGCTCTCGATAAGTCCCACCAATTGCAGCTCAATGCAGAAATAGCATCCTCCTGTAAGAATTACAATTAGAGAGTAAAACAAATTTAAAACATAAAAATCAGAACTTTGAATTATCCCATTTTTACAAATTTAACCTGCTTGACTCCCATATCCTTTAGTTTATCGACTTTGTTCCAGAATTCGTCATCTCGTTTGCCTTCTGCTTTAGCGTAATGTTGTGCCCAAAATCGCGCCGTTCGCTAAATATAATAAACTAATAAAAGTAAAAAAAAATAAAAAAACATAATAAACTGTAAAGCTAGAAAAGAATCAAGAAGTCTACAAATATTAATTTTGCATTATAGACAATTAATCTAACTTTGTAAAGTTGCGCATTATCCATATACTGCCTCGCAACAACAGCATCCTGTGGGTCATTTGGCTCCGGCAAAGTTAACAGTGCTTGGATACTCAGCAATACGGTACGCAAAGTTAGAGAAGCGGCCCTGAAAAAGATTAAAAATACTTGAAAAATCTAAAAACCTGTAGTGCGGAAATGTCATCTGTGGGAATGTAAAATGATTTTTTTTGAAAAGAATGAAAAAATTCTCACTGAATAAATATTCCTGGCAAAACTGTCTAAATTCAGCTAATTCCAATAAACTTCGCTTCTCTAATTTAGCATTTTCGGAAAAATTATATAATAGATAAATTTTTCGGATAACATTAATAATTTACCACTGCTCTTTTAATATATCAAGACAAATCGTCCCAGTCTGTGAGCTGATATTCGGATGCCAAATTTTTGTGATAAATTTGCACTGGAAATGAATGCCAAAAATTTGTTCAGGAATTGAAGAGCAAATAAAATTCTTATATCACAGCTATTTTTGCAATCGTTGCAAAATTTTTACACTAGCCAAGAAGCTAAATTTTATTGATAATGGTACAACGAGAAACAAAACAACTACCTTGAATTTCAGCTATTTAATAGAAAGAAAATATACGGTAACATGGGACTGGATGCCTCTAAGCATATTAGTCGCCACTGATCAAATATTTAAAGCGACAAAAAAAAGAATTCGGATCACACAAATAACTTTTGACAACTTTGCAAGTAAACACTCACAACAGGTGGCTGAAAAGGATATTCATCTGGAATTGTGATATCCAAAGCGTAAGTACCACCTTCGTACGGACTATCTGGCGGCCCTCGTATTTCTCCACGTATTTTTGTCAGCGAGTCATTTCGAATCTCAATCATTACGCCTGTTTCAGCGAGCTGAAAACTTTGCATAAAGGATTGAAAGTTTGAAGCACATTAAAAAAATAATTTTTACTTCAAAATAACGATAAAATTAATTTAAATGAAAGAATATAAACTTCTTTATTAGTAATAATTTCTTTGCATTCTCGTTGTACGCGTGAGAAAGCAATATTCTGAGACATCTCTAGAACAGTCTAGTCTGGACCAATCTACTGAAAAGCAAATTGTTTTTTATTCAAATGACTGAAATAAAAAATTAATTTGTAATGAAACGAAATAGTTAAATTGACTAAGAAAAATGACGAAAGCTATAATTCTTTCTTTTCACTGAAATTTGAACACTTGTCCCATAACTTAAAGTACTTATGAATCCAAATATTGATATTTGTAATGTTTTACAAGACAACAACCATAACTATGTATCAAATTCTTTACTACGATACCTTCAACTTGAAGCATCTGTTTTTCACAAAAATGTCGCTCTCTTTTCACAAGGCCGTGAGACAATTGTGCAATGAAAGTATTATGTTTGTTTGGATTGATTTCGAATCACAATTAATTGATTTCAGGTGGTTTTTGTAAAGTCATCAAGATGGGCAAGTTAGCAAAGAAGAAGGAGAAACAAGAATCAAAAGTGCCCGAGAAGACGAATGTATGGACGAATTGTTGGATTCTTGCTATTACACTGATGGGTTCGTCTATATCATTGCATCTTCCATCGATTTGTTAATTTGTTAATGATTTAAATATGCTGGCATTTTGAAATTCAATAACTGTTAAGCTGATCTTTGATTGCGGAAAGTTACGCTTTAATCACGTACAAATGTTTGCATGATTCTGACTGATAAACAAAAAAGACATGAACACATAGTGCAATTTGTAGGTATGAATGATTAAAGGATTGCCTAGCGCAATCTAAGCGTGGTTCTGAATATATTTACGCGGAATCTAAGCGTGGTTCTGAATACATTTATGCTTTTTATGATTCTTAATATATTCACAATAGCATTTATTAGCATTTTAGCCATTACATCTGCTTGAATGTTATATTAAAGTTCATATGTATTTATCGTTACAGATTTTTCAACTTTTCTATTTTAAATTTATCTGAGAGCAGTGGAGCATCTGATACTGATTTTTATTGATAGAAATTTATTTGAGAAATTTACTTAACTATAGCACTTTTTAGCTTTGCTTACTTATAAAGTTTTGGGGACTTTCGTGGATTCCATGCAGTTGGTGGAATTTTTCCTTCTTTTTAATTAAATTTTGTGATACATCACATTAACATAGGCAATGATGACAAGATTATTTATGTTTATGCAAACTTTAATATTTTCTTATGTATGTTAACAAATGCAGTAAATACTTCTTTCTGTACATCAATAGTACCAAACAGTGATAAATATAATAATTAACAAGTTTAGATTTGGAGATTGCCAGCATTATTATGTTTCGTCTCTGAAAAACAATTGCTGAAATACGTTAGATTATCATTGTACTGTAAAATACAGTAGCAAAGCTTATATAATCATAGGGAAGCTGTCAAGAGCTATTTCAATTGCAGTCTTCCCGTTTAAAAAGTGAGAAAGCTCTTTAAAAAAAAACAGACTATTGATCATGATCCTAATAAGACTGTTTATAATTCGAAAGTTTTAAATGCACAATTGGGCAAAAATAGATCTTAAAAACTTCAGAATAAACAAAATTCAGCACATCATATATCTAGAAGCCTTTGTTGAGCTATCGTTCAAGATTTCAATTAGTTTTAACTGGATATTTTTGAATTGAGCAAAAAAAATCTCGCCTTTTCTTTGTTTTTTTGATATTTGGATTGTAGCACCTAGCGAAAGTTGTATTCATCCGCCGAAAGAATAGTTCAATTTCCTGAAATTCTATTTCTAATTTTAAAACAAATTCATTTTAACGAATTCAAAAATTTAATCAGGAAAATAGTGCATTAACCTGCTGCTTTGATAGACTTATTTTCTCGATATTTTCACGATAGAAGTCCTTGATTTTATCAGTTAACTCAAGCCTTCTTAATTTTTCCATTGCCCTGCAATTTTTTTATCTTTTGAAGCATTTCTGCAATATATAAATGGAAAATCTGTTTTCTCTTTTGTAAATAAACCAAAGTAACTGCAGTTATGAAGTTTGTTTAACTACTACTACTTGTTTCTTGGTATTTAAAATTTCCTTAAAATTGATTTTTTAAGTAGCGATAACCTTTTTTGTGCTTGGCTCAAGCCATGGATTATTTCTTTGAGAGCTCCAGGTACATTATTTTCATTATTCCATTTATCATATTCCATATACATGTCTGAATTGTCGTCTAATTTGTTTCTGATAAAATCACTAATTAGCATTGGGTCATTGTTATCAGCGGCTTGCTGCAAGCGTTCCAATTCTGTCGCACCACATCGATCTAGTATTGCTCGAACACATTTAGGTTCATTTGCGTAGCATTCAAATTTATCGTTTTTTCTACTGAAAGAATAAATTTTTCTTCATCATAATTGAAATAAGGCTCATCATGGATGTCTTTTTACCTGCGTGCTATATTGCAGTTAATTTAACAGGATTTAAAATAGAATGGGCATATTAATGGAAGTTTCAAGTAAAATAAAAATGAATTTTACTTATGAGCATAATTTTTTTATTGTTATGGCTGAAGAAAAAGCAAATTCTAACGAAGAGAAATATATTGAATACGGTATTCGATTCTATTTATTCTTTATTTCATTCTATGTACAAAGATGTGAAATTTGACAAAAGAAATCAGAGCTATTAAATTAGATGAGACGAATGAAATGCAGCATTGTCAAACTTGCATTGCACCATAATCAAAAGGCGCTACAAAATAGATGTAGTATTTGGCATATATTTGTAATTGTTGCTATTTAGATTTACAAAGATTTAGTATATTGATATTGAATAAGTGAATTTTGAATGGACAGAAAAAAAAATTGTGAAACTATTGCTCGTTTTGGAATGATTTTTTCTGGAATGATGTTTGGCAAAAATTCCGAAAAAAGAAGCGATTTTTCGAAGATACTCACTCAAATAACCTCATGATTATATTCCAGAGCCAAATCAGAATGTTTTCTTGTGCTTTCTTTTGTGCATATTGCTCGGTATAGTATTCTAGAATGGCATATTGATCGATCTCCGGTAACTCTTGTTCAACTTTCGTGTTCCACAGGGCACGAATAATGCTGTATATAGTAGCATTCTGAAATTGAAATTATTAATTCACTGTGAAACAATACTAAGAAGTATGTTGAAACATTAAGAAGGGAAGATTAGAGAGTAAAAGTCTGAAAATTAGAGAACGAAAAAGATGAAAAGATTTACTCGATATGCTTCAGCATATTTAAATTGTTCTTGCGTGAAATTTAGTGGTGTTTCTGCATTCAAGAAGGTTTCATCAATTTCAGCACCGGAATTACCCAAAGCTCTTTGTGCATCGTTTGCGGAACTATTTAGAAGTTTATGTTTTGCTTGAAACAACTGTAAATTCAGATATGAAACAATTTCTTGATTTAATTGCATTGTATATATTGTATTTACTGAAGCTTACCAAATGTGAAGCTTACAGAGCAGCTTAAATAGATAAAGGAGAGTCTCGGGCTCTTAAATTTATGATAAGCTTACATCTGCATAATATGTATGTAGTTAGAATGATTGTTTTCAAAAACTTTTTTGCAAATTTAGGTTTGTACTGATAGAAGAGGGTTGATAAAAGTTGTTTTTTTTTTTTTTTTTTTGAAGAATAGGAGCAATAAGGATGAGATACTTTTTGTGGTGCCGATGGGATGTTTCAATTTGAAACAAAAATACCATGATATTTCGATCTTTCTTCCCCATCCTCTTGTATGTAATTCCGAAAATAATATGTCAATAAATTTCTTCATTTTTAACTTACTTCAGCCCGCTTACAATCAATCATGACTTTGAGCGAAGCGTAATTTTTTTCACACAAATACCTTTCCAACATTGCACTTTCTGTACTACTTAAGTTATTTAACAAATGGAAGATCAGATTTGAGGAGTTGATAATTGTATCATTGTTCTGCAGTTCTTCCTTGAAAATGCTTTTAACTGGTCGGGCTGTTGTCACTGCAAAAAATTTAATTGGTACATAAAAATGCGATTCTAAAATATAGGTTATCCATAGGTCTTTTAATTTTCAATTACTTTTTTTTTTATTTGAAAAATTGACTTTTATTTCTCACTTTCCTTTATCTTTTATCTTGTGTTTACTTTTCCATTTTTTTTAAAGTCTATGTCCTACTTTTCATTTTGTTTTTACTTTCTATCCGAAAGAAATTTGTTGAGAACGGCTAATGGATAGTGCTGTTTTTATAGGTAAAATACAACTGATTTAAGAAAATGATGCATATTTCAGAATCACTTATGAAATTGAGTTCATCTGATGTTACTCAAAAAAATACATGTTTCCTACTATAACTATCATTTTGATTTCAGATTACACAATTTTTTCTTTCTGTTCATTAGAAAATGTAAGTGTTAATTTTTCGAAAAAATAGATGTGATTTAATTCAGAAACAAATACACATTCCGGAGATTTTACTAGCTTCTTAAACTATACAGTTCTTCATCCCGTTATTAAAAAATAATCTCTCTATTCACATAATAGTTTGGTGTTACCATGGAGCGTTTCACAAATTTAACTTCCAATAATTTTGGAAGTATGCATTTTCTTGTGCTTTCTAAGTAAACTATCATTGAACTGCATTTTGGATGAAGAGATTTTAATTGTCAAGCTATTTCTGCTAGTTGATTGACAGTTGATAACACGGTGAAATTTTCATGGAGCTTTTGTACATCTTGATGACGTTGCCACTCAACACTGATAGAATTTTTTTGAGAAATATTTAAAACTATGTCAAATTTGTACCCCAGAAGTCGATTGTCCAGAAAACATAGAAAATGACGATTCTGCTGTTGACTTCCATAATACAATGAGAGATAACACTGAAAGTTTTCAAAAAGATTGAGAGATTATTCTAATAAGTAATTTTAATCCATAAAATAATACTATTTCTTACTCATCCCTCTCTGTATTGATAAGTAAGGTTTTAGAACCATTGAGATATTCAATTAATTAATGAATGGATTCATTTTATGCTATTAAAGATTTAGTGCGGAAATTAAATTATTTCAAAATTTTGAATTTCCAAATGAAGTAGTTCAGGATAAACTAACAGTATATCGTGCATCCTTAACATTTCTCCCTGTTTGAATATTAAGAGGAAATAAGAAATGAAAAAAGGAATAAAAAGTATGAACTTTTTATGCTGTTTAAGATTTCAAGTATTTGAATGATGGACCGAAGTAGAAGAAAATGTTTCAGTTGTAACTAAGCGTTTCTCACTTTGAGACCAGCTTTATAGCGGAATTTTAACTTACTTCCTAAACGGCGATTGCATTTTTTTCTAACGAGACGTACCAGCAAAGTGTGTGGTTTGCTTGGAACGGATTTTGCGTTTCCTCAGAAATATCAAGTTTCAAAAGCCCAGCAAGACATGCTCAGCAAATTCGGCATAAGACGTTTACGTGAATTATTTGCTACTTGTCTCGTCCAGTTTTATTATCCAAAATTCAAAGAAGAAATTTCTGATCCTGGAAACAGTTAATTTTGATTAACACATGAGTAATATAGGGCTGCGATACAGATGACCGTGAAGCAGAAGAGATCGAAAAAAATTGGAATGATTAGCTATTACAGTATGATTGTAATTACGGTTGATTGTCTCGGATTTAGTAATTTAGTAAGAAAATGAAATAAAGAGTTGACCATTTGAGAGAAAACTTAGTGGAGAAGCTCAATAATAATGTGTCATTGACATCAATGATTGCGAGTATACTTTTTTCCATTCCAAATAACAATGATTTTGAGATTGATAAAAATTACAGTTTCTGGTTTAAAAAAAGTCTGGTTACCAGCTACACTTAGAATTAAGTTAATCTGAAGGATTTCTTTCGAAAAATTCATCTAAGAAGAAAGAAAATCATTATTAATATTTTCAAAACATAAGGAAGCGGAAAGTATGTATTATGAAAAAGTGCTGTTTGCGGAGATATTGCAAACTACTACACTATGACCTTGGCCTTCTTTTTTTTACCGCTTATCTTCTTAGATAAGTGCATAATTTAATGCTTATGAAAAATACCAAGAATAATAAAAGTTTTCAATTGCAATCGATTCAGAACTATGGGAAAATGTGCCTTTTATTGTATATTCAGTTTATAATTACAGCACTGTTGCTTGGGACATTTAGTTAACCCTGTTTGATCAAGTTTTTTTTCATTTGATTAACTAGTCTGATCAACTTTTTCTTCTTCCTCTTATCAATTTGATATTTTCGATATAATTAAATTAACAAAATTTTGTTTTCTTATGCAATAAATCCTTCATCTTCTGTGGGTTCACCAAACAATCACTTGCGTTAGAAAAATGATTCAGAAATTGCATTCATTTCATATTTTATGGATTTGCGATGAAAGGAAATTAAATTAAAAAAAAAGAAAGTGAAAGGATCTGTTGATGAGAAGAACAGAATGAAGATTTGCAAGAGATTAATACTGGGTTATATTTTATTGGTCTCTTAAAATTGTAACTGTTTTTGCTGAATTTTCAAGTTTTTTAAATTTCTGAAATTTGATTTCAGCATTCATACCAGCAATACTAAATTATTCACACATCAGTACTTTGTTCGAAAATGATCGACATTTTTCCCATTTGGCCGATTTTGAACGTGAAATGGTCTACCAGACGGAAATGGTTGGTTTTTTTCAAATGTTCTAAATGATTTAGCATTATTGATTGGCATAATAAACAATATAACAACACTGTAATATGGTGAATAAATAGTTGCTAAACAGTAAACATTAAAAACAGGATATCAAAAATAGACATTTCAAAAGGAAGAATTAAATGAAAGGGCCAGAGATCGTGAAATGCAAGTGTTAAATAACTATTTGAGTGCGATTCAAAATTAAAAGAGATGTAGGAAAAGCCTTAAACAACAAGTGAAATTTCAAAAATTAATAAAGTAAATTGTTCAAATTTTTTAAATGACTTAGTATTACTCGTTCAATGTTTGCTCAATTTTTACCTGTGTTATTATTCGGTTTATCATTCTGAGCATTTGATGAGTATGAACTGGGACTTAGCATCTAAAAACACGTAACTCTTTCCAAATATTTCATACATAAATGCATAGGTACGCAGATGAATGAAAGCAATGAGGATTGATTTTGAAGCTTTGATAAATGAATTTTATAGTAATGAAATTGAAACATAATTTTTGCTATAACTTTGAAAATTTGCAATGGTTGTCTTGATTTTCATATTTTGTTGAGTAAATACTGTTGTACATTATGGTTCAGTCATATTTAAGCAGAAGATGGAAAATCGAAAATAGTATAGTAATGTAATTGAAAAGTATAATTTACAAACTAGTTTTAGATCAATGTTTTTTTTTCGATACTATTTATTATGTGCTTTTTTTGCGGTTTTGAAGTTTTATATTTTATCTATTCTTGTTTATTATTGTTCGAAAATTATTTGCAGAACTTTTATCATGATCTGATTTAGGATATTAGAGAAACTTTCTCATGGATAATTTAAATTACTTATGCGAATAATTAGAAGGTTCTTATCGAATTTTTCAGTAGAAAAAAATGAAATTAATTGAAAGGTGAGAAAGAGTGATTCATTTGGAAAGAAATAAGCCGTTGAATAAGAATGCAGGAAGCAAGCAAAATAGAAAGCAGGTGAAAAAAACTAGTAAAAAAAGTTAAAAGAATAAGAAAACAGAAAGAGAGTTATTCTTTAATGATAAATTATTATATTTCAATGATTCATAAACAGTGCGTTACATGAAAAAGCTGTGATAATTTTAAATGATGCTGATTTAGTCATTAATCTTTGCGAATATTTAATAAGAAAAAGAAAAGTACAGAAATATTTTGGAAGCAGTTGGAGTTATTAATTAAAATTGAAACAGGTTAGGTTTACTGTTGCTGTGGTCTGGAATTCTTTTACATTAGGCAAAAAAATTTTAAAAGAGTAATGAAATGACGGCATATTTGGAAGAAAAGAGTAGCAATAATAGTGACAACAACGGCTGTGACAACATTGATGAAAAAAAAATGTTTGTTGTACAGTAGTAGTAGTAGTTTTTGTGTTGATGAAATAGAGAAAAATATGAGGAATTTGTAATAATAAATTGATTTTGAAGGGATAATAATCTATTATAAAGATAATAGGTGTGACTAAAGGAAAGCATGTTCCTTCCTTCGATAAAATTGGTAATTGGTATTGATAACGATAACAACAATTATGGTTGTGCCACGTCAAATCGAGTTCTTTTATCGTGCTGTAATAAATAGTCTCTATTCTTTTCTACACTGTTGACATTTTCGAGTGATCTGGTAGTCTCGATTTAGTGCATTCCTTTCCTACCAACCGGGTCTGATACATACTGTATTAACAGTAAATTTCTCTCTTCTCATTCTATCATTTTCTCTCACACATTTCTCTATTGAGCACTGGTAGAAATGTTGATGATGATGAGTAATATTGTTCTGGAAAAGAAGAAATTCTTGATTGTTGTTTTCCCTAACAAATGAATGCAGTACGAAACAATGGTTGACGAATTGCACACTCATGTTATTTATCCTAAATTTCTCTAATTCATTGTTTATGAGTTGAGCGAAACAGAATCGGAATCATATTTTTTATGTACTGTACTATAGGTCATAACCTTGACCAAAACTTGTACTGGAAATGTTTTGGTCGCTATATTTACAGCTTATAAGAGGATTTCAATTCGTAATTGTGTTTTTATCGGTGTACTGTGTTAAAAGAGTTAGCGGTTGAACTGTATGCAAAGACCGATGGATTTCGAACTCTCTTTTTGAATATGTTGAAAAAAATTATATTTGAAAAGAAGATTCTGGTAGTAAAGTTGGCAGCAACTTCACACACATAATGTGGCAAAATTTAGTGATATTCAAATAAACATAACTTATGTTACTTTAGAAGAAATTATCATATATATTTGTATCAGTTAATAATTGTTCGATAATTTGCGTAACTTAAATTAGCCTTATTTGCATTTGTAAGCTTCTCTTCCCTACTTATTTATTCACACAAAACTTTAACTTAAAAAATAAGCAGTGGGATTGCATGCTACAATGAATTATGAAATGAGACTGGCATTCCAAATGAAAGGTCATCGGTATCACCAATAAATTATTCAAGAAAAAAAAAAACAATGCTGTACGGATTCAAAAATGGATTGTTCATTTTTGAAAGAATTTAGTGAAGGACAAATAGATTCTGCAGGGAATCGAATCTGTGATTGTTAAATGTTGTCGGTTAAATTAAGTTTGTGATTTTATAATCATAGGCAGACAAGAAATAAGCAGACAGGACTGTAATAATAAAAATATATCCTATAATTGAAAAGCAGAAAGCAGTTTTTGCGGAACATTACTGGAACCAAAAATAGTATTTAAAATGGAGAGTTGGGATGAAATGTTTGAAATAACAATGTAACCAGATCTAGATTTGAAGTATATCGAAATTAAACGATTAATTTTATTTCCCTTCCCTTGTTTCCTTTTCATCGGCCTGTGAACTAAGTTCTTTTTTTCTATCGTACTTATATTGATAGTCTCACGATGCCTTTTTTTAAATTTATATAATCTATTGGAAAATATGTTTTCTGTCAATTCATTTTTTCTGCCTCTGTTGGCTGTTTTCAATAGCAATTTGGACAGAATTTTGTTTTGCAATCATCTATGTGAAATGCATTACATCAGTGAATGAAGTATTCAAAAATCGTCGATCGAAATAAGGCATTGTTAAAAGAGGTAAAGAGAAGAAAGTATGAACAATAAATTTCAACTGACGATAAGTACTGGCATATTTGGAATGTTCATTATCTTTTGTATCAGCTTATTACTTATTTCTATCTTTTTTTTTTTTTCAATTTTGCTGAAAAAAGATTTGAAAAGAATTTGTGTCAATTTCTCTTTGTGTAATTTTTGCATAAATTAATGCAAACTGTTGCGATCATGTGTTTCCCAGCATACAATTTTCATGAAAAATTTTATTGCATTTGAAATTTTTGAATTGAAAACATTATGGTTTTTTGTAATATTAACTATCGCTTTTTAGTAAAATCTATCATTAAGAGAATTTCGTTTCATCTACATTGATTAGTTAGAATGATCTGCAATCAAAAGAATAAAAGAACATAAATATATCCACAACTGATAAGAATGAGCTTCATTTTGTTACTACAATATGGAAGTTTTTTCTTCATCAAATATTGTGTTGTGTATGGTAGTAGCAATAGCAATGCAAGAATGTTACTGGATAAACTGTTTGTCGAAACTTCTTTTTTACCTGTTTGTTAAGGTCATTGAATATTAAGTGATAAGAAACTTAGGGAAGCTAAATAGTCCAAAAATTTTTATAAACTGAAAATTTTCTTAGCATTCAATCTGGCTGACGCAAATGCATTTAATACATACTGAAATCTTTGGTTTTACAATAAATAAATTATTGCATCATTATGAGGATTGTGGGGATTTCTGCAATAGATATATTGCAAAATTATAATTGCATTAATGCCTTGAAAAGTCCAAGAAGGTTTCTTTTGCAGAGAAATTACAATGAAGCTTGTTCTAGTGACAGAATAGTTGCAGAAAATTGTAGTTGGTGATTCATATGATGTTTTGCAGTTTGTTATTTAAACTTATTTCAGGGGTTATATTATTCATTTTATAAAAAAGTGATCAGTGAACCATCTGTTTTGGAAGCGCTATTTCAACTAACGAATGATAATGTAACAGAATATGGTCATACTATTAATACATTGAAACGTTTTAATCTTTATCCTGAGGTAAAATCAATTTTTTCAATTTCTTAAAGTTTAACCTGAATTACTGTTGTTCATCTATTAATTGATGGAATAATGATGAAGTAAATAACCACGTAGTTCATCTATGTAAATATCTGTTTAAGGCATTTAGTGTTCAGTTACTAGCATCGCTAACTGAAATTGAGACTAAAAAAATGTTTGATTTTTGATTTTCTTTGTCTAGATTTGATTCAATTTTACGGATGTTTTTGAAAGCTTATAATGATACTTAAATGAATATCAACATGCTAATTGTCTTTTTTACTTTTCAGGTGATTTTAGGGATAGCTTTCAGAATATTCGAAAAGATAGCTAATGAAAGTAATTGGGTTCTGAAGCAATGCTGGCAAGTCAACCGGGGTAAAGAGTTGCCACCAGTAGTCAGCTGCGAAGGTTAATTCTTGAAAACGGATCACTTATTTATAATGTGCTGTCTTTGTTCGCAGTTTTACCTTAAACTTTAGCATTTGTTTCAAATTGAGTAGAAACGCATGCAACAAATAATCACTATATATTTCTTTAATTTTCTTGATTTCTTAATCAAAATTGAAACTTCAGGAATCGGTAATGAGCATTATTTTTATATCACTATGGTTTTTGCCTTGGCGAGTACGGTAGCTACAACAATATTTCTGCTTGGAGTTTTACTCAGGTCAGGTTGTTGCTGTTATTGTTTAGGAATATAAAAAGATTACCTTTGAATGTAGGGAAATGGATGTGTGTAATAGATGAGAAAAGAGTAAGGATAAAAGGATGTGGATTGATTATGTAATGATAAAAACTCGATGGAACAATTTAAATAGTATTATTAAGTCTGTCAAAACATAAGCACAATAATAAAGTACCTTAGGAGTGCTTAATTTATAAAATATCGAAATGCAGTTATCTTAAGCAAATAATTTTTTCTATACCGTAGAAAGAGACAATATAACATTTTCCCTTTGTTAGGAAAGCTATGATGCAGCGGAAGAAAATGAAATTGGTATATTTAAAGCATTACATACTTATGAACTGATCTAGTTATATTATGATTATTTGAATTCCTATTACTCTATAAATTGAAAGGAATGATTGCAAACGAATTATTGATATGGAATTTTTTAAGAATATAAGATAAAAGCGTGTGGCATCTTTGTGCTGTATCATTCATTCATTCATTTATCACTGATATGATTGGCCTACGTTTGACTGCGCGTTTATAATGCTATGTTTTTACTGTTCGACTGCCATTTCTGTAGAGAAAAACATTTCCTTCAAATAATCAGTTCAGAATAAACTGAGCATAAATGGTTCAAAAAACTTTTTCGGTGCTGAATCCATGGTAGTTGTTATAGCAGTATCGATTTGCTTATTACATCAAATAGTGATAGAAAGTTGAAAATGAATTTTTTTAATGGCCTGAAAGCGGAAACATTTTTTCATATAAATGAATAGTTCCACAGAATTAGTATGCAATTGTAAATTTTGTTGGTTTACATTTGGGATCAATCATTTGAGGAAAATTTAATAATTTACGTATCATGTTCAACTAAGAAATTGATTGAGATATTGACAGTTTATTTTTTGAAATTATGTAAATAAGTATTGACTGTTTTTCTGAATTAGAAACAAGGAGATTTTTGGGAAGGAATGCCTTCCGAAACTCTTGACAGTAAGTATTTACTTTTCCGCCCAAATCTTAGTTATCGTATGCAGGACATTCTTATTTAATAATTCGTCATTGATTTGAAGCGGAGGTATAATCAAGATCATATATATTGTAGATGCTGCAGGACAATGCTTTCTTTATTGAAATCTCAACATACATTTTCTTTGGGCTGTAGAAATCTAACCTAACTATTTATATGATGAGTGTGCTGTGGTGATTCTCATTTCAGTGGAATATAAAAACTCATAGTGGTTAGATTCAGAAGTCCATTTGAGATATAGAAAAAACCTTTATGGAGAAATGGAGAGTGTAAAAGCTTCATGAAATGATGTGAGCAGTGCAGAACAGAAATCTTTGAATTTATTAGAAATTAGAAAATCTATTATTTAGATAAATATTAGTGTTTAAATTTTCAAAACTGCAGGTGCAAGGAAAGCATCTTATTGATATTAGAAGTAATTGGTTTTATTCAAATGAATATTTTACTTTGTGAAATTAGCATAAAAAAGACTTAAATCTAATTTGATTATGCTTTGCATGCTTATTTATTTCTTTTATTTTTGACACATATTAAATATATATGATGACAAGTTTTCTTTAGTTTGAAAAATTAGGACAGCACAAGTTTTCTCAAACTTGTAAGGCCGTAAAACTGCATTGAATTTTTTGAGAACTAAAAAAATATCTTTTTTTTTTCAATATAATATATAATTAATTTCAGTGACACAGTATTAGGTGGCATATTTGCAGTGTGCTGCTTTTTTTTCAATCATGGACAAGCTACGAGAGTACAATGGACTCCTCCACTTCGCGAATCCTTTGGTTACCCTGTTTTTCTAGCTCAGATACTTGTAATCACCTATATGCTAAGGTAACAATTTGATACTAGGGATTTAGTATTCAGCGCTTCGGAATAGATCATTCATTTTGAACAACTGTTGAAATTTTATTGTAAGTGCAATCTGTTAAAATGGAACGATATGAACTAACTGTTGGATTAAGCTTGGCCATGAAATCTTTTTCTTGTTTAAACAGGCGAATCGTTTGGAATAATAGTCTATTAATGAATGCAGATGTATTCTTGATTATTGTGAGCTAGTATGAGAGGGATTAAGTCAATTGCGCTGATTTGTTAAATTGAATCCAGTCGAACTGAATTCTATAGAATGAATTCTTCAGACATATCAAAAATGGCTTCTTCTGGTCTCTTCTCATCGCTTATCTCACAACTACGTTTATGCTTTTTTGGCAGGTACATGTTGCGCTGATATGAAACTTTATATCGCTTAGTGAAAAAAAAGAACCATAATTGTCAAAACATATCCAGAAGATTCTCAGAATTCATAATTTTTGCTTTTTCAATAAATATTTTAAGTTATAGTTCTCCGCATTTGCGCTTACTACTCAGATCGGTTCACTTTTCGCTACTTTTATCCTTGATTTTATTCCAGTCAAGACGATGAATACTATTGTTCATGGTCATGCGGTATGTTTATCGAAAGCTATAAATTTCTGAAAAAATTTTTTGCATTGAAAATCCACTGAAAAATTTTTATGCCAGATATTTGTTTACTCCGATTAATTACAGATAGCTTTTTTTACTGCATTTGTGTTGTTATTTGGTAATGAGATGCTGCTTACATCATTCTATTTGTCCAGCATCATCACCTTATTGGTACGCCTCTCCTTTTTTTATTGCTCATTCACTTCTAAATTTTAAACTGGAGAAGAAATTTTGAATTTTAAATTTTTAATTGTTTTGTTCAAGATCAACTTGAAATGAAAAATCTAAAAATTTTGTTTCTTACAGATTATTTTATCACTGGATCGGTATCTATATCATATCACTAATAGGCTATTGTATATGATGGTGAACAGCGCATTATTTATTGCTGGTACTGTAGGCATCAAATTAACCATAGGTCACTTGATGCACGTGGAGGATGATGTAAGTTTTTGTTTTCTTTCATCCGTAGCTGATGATGTAAGTTCTTGTTTTCTTTCATCCGTAGTTTATAGACAAAAAGCTGCTTTGGTAAAGTTTTTGATTTCTTATTTAGTGTTAGGCTATAAGAAAGAAAGGAATTCAAACTTTTCGTATTTACTTAATTTCAGGTTCATATAATGGATCTTCTTCGTGCCAAATTTACATCATTTGCGAATTTTCATACACGTTTGTACACATGTTCTAAGGAATTCGATTTCATAGGAAGCGAGGTAAACTATGAAAATGCAAAGATAGATTGTCGCAAACTTTGAAGTCTTAATGATGAATAATTATAATAATGCTTTGGAATAGCTGATCGGTTTGCGCTACAACTTTCTTAAATTTAGAGACGATGCGCAATAGTGACTTTTTGAAAATTACAGCTATATTAAACTAGCATTTCTATCTCAATCTCTCGTTAAGCTAAATGAATAAGATAAATAATGAATAAGACGAGATGATTTTCATTATTTCCAAAAATGATCATTTACAGGATCTAACAAATCTTATGAGAACACTTCTGTTGCCAACTGCAGTTTTATCACTGTTTCTCGTTCTCATGTTTTTTGTGTACTATGAATCGCTGATGTACCGAGATAAAATTCGAGTCAAACCATGTGCGGAGGTATTTCTTTCAGTTAAAAGCAACATATTCATCAACGAATTCAATGTCATTTCATTCATTTCGAAGATTTTTTAATCATTTAGATTGGAGTAAAACACGTCCAATATTACAACATATATTAATTTAGAAGTTGTTTTACAATGAGTTGCACTTTTTTTTTTGAGTGTAAATGAAATATAGAATATTTGATTTTTAATGACAGACATATTCTGACTATTCAGGACGACGGATTTCAAATGGTTTAAGGATCATAAAGGATTTTCTTACTCTGTTCAGTATTTCAGATCGTTTACAATATTATCCAATGTATTTGTTTTATCATCATGGCTTGCCTTATTATGCGTTTGAAATTATTTATGACACCTCATTTATGTATAATTGCAGCAGTTTTAGTTAACTGTGAGGTATATCCAACATTTTCTAATATTCATATGAAATCACGAAAATATTAAATTGCGGGCTTCAAAATTTTTTCGTTTTCGGATGCTTTTTTTATATTTCAGACCCTGAATTCCAGATGATTTCCATTACGAATAACGTACTGATTGGCATAATAAATCTGATTTGTTCCAAGAATGAACAATGTTTCTATTGTACAGTTTTGAAATCATCAAAATATAATTCACTGAATGGTTAAACATGTCCTGACAACTTGTTGCTTGTGATGTTTCAGTTCGTGATACATTCGATGCATCTCAATATGTCAAGATGGATGCATCGAATTTTAATCGTCGCATTATTATCAGCTATGACTTATCAAGGAGTTATAAATGTCCAAAAACAATGGGAAATTCATGGAGAATATAGTAATCCGGATCAGGAGGCACTTTTTGATTGGATATCTAGGAAAACAAGGTTAGGTAAGTGTTTTTATAGAAAAAGAGAAAATACCTAAAGGTCTTTCATAACTCCACATCTTAGTCACGAATCGTATTTATACGATTTTCTGTTATCCATCATGTTTTCGTGAAATAACTTGCAGATTCCGTTTTTGCTGGTCCTATGTCAATAATGGCCAATGTGAAATTGTCTACTGGACGACCGATTGTGAATCATCCTCATTACGAAGATGCTGGATTAAGGTATTATTTATTGTTAAAGATACTGGAAATCTGAAGCGACTGAGACTTTGAGAGATTTGGCTTTATTTTTATTTTCTAATAAATTCAGGAATTTCTTCAAGTTCTTTTACGACACAGTTCTCTTATTTTCATCGATGAATTTAAATGCTGAATTATATAAATTTTGCTCTAATTATATGATATGAATTTCATTGCATAAAGAGTGTTTTCTACCGTTTTTTATTTTATAGCAGACCATAGTCACGTAAATGAATGCAAAAAGAAAGTTGAAGGATTTTTTTATCATAATTTTAAAAATTTTTAGGTCTCGGACACTTAAGGTTTATTCGCTATTCAGTCGGAAACCACTGAGAGAAGTTTACGATTCTTTGAAAAAAATGGGTGTAAACTATTACATATTTCAACCAAGTGCGTGTAACTCAAATGTGTCGACGTAAGTTTTCATTTTTACTTGAGTTCCAAAAAAATCTTTGGTACTTTACGAATATGAGATGTGTAGAATAATTGTAACTGCAAAAAGGGGTCTGTCAAAATTTCACTTTAAAATTAAAAAAATATAGGAAAATAAAAATTAAAAAAAAAAAGCTTTTCAGATGTCTTCAAAAATTCTGAGGTAAAGATGAAATCTAATTCACTTTATAACTAATTTACTTTATATTTATCTTTATATATATATATATTTTTTATATTTTCGATTTTATGGAAACTTATTACCGGCTTAGATTCCAACAAATGAAATGAAAGCAAGTCATAATAGGATATTGGGATCGATGCAAAATTTCAAGTTTAAAATGAATAGAATGGAAATTAGAAGTTGATCGCTAGTTTGTATGGGTGAATAGCGGTATTGGTCAGCTTTTTACTGTTTATTGTAGAAAGCTTTTGCCAATATTGTTTCAGATATAATTTGTTTACAAAAAAGTACTGATGCTTTTTATTAATTGCAGGCCGGGATGTAGCTATCGAGCAATATGGGATTTAGAAGATCCCGCCAATCGAAAACGTGAGTCGTTATGTGATTTAATTTTAGATGTATTGAATGGGCATCGTATGGAGGCTCTTGCACCGTTTAATATTGTGTATGGTTCGGGAAATTATTTCATTTTTGAACTCTAAACTGTGAATTCTTGGAATAAACGTAACGAATTCGTTTTTCCTTTTTTCCCGCAATCATTGATTACTCCTTGAATTTTTTAAAGCAGGTATTGATTTGGTTCATTTATTTATGATTGGGCAGTATCTTTTATTTCAGTCTTTCTTTTTATCTTACTTTTTTTTTGTTAGGCTGTTGGATGTTTCAGTCATCAGAATTATTTTTCAAATAATGCAGTACGTGCAATATTAAAATACTGGTTAATTAGATAGTAATGAATGGTAGAAATTTTGATTAAGTTTTCGTTGTATGGAAATTTCTATTTAAGTGAGGAGATGGAAATTTTCTTTTTCGTATGAAATAAGTGTTGATCATTGCTTCTTATAATCTTATCTCTCTCTCTCTCTTCTTTTTGAGCAGTTAATATTTTCATGCAAGTTATATTTTCTTTGCCATAGGACTAATATTGAATAATTAGATCTTCGAGAGTATTCAGTATATTTATTGTATGTGTAAACTATTCATCAATTTGTATAATTTACTTTTAATGTAATTAATTTGTTTCGTTGTGTTTGTTTCTTCTCTTTCCTGCAGCTATTTTGCAATGATTTTCAATTATTTATGATTGCTTCCATTTTAATTCAAAAGTGTGTTTGAATTGCATAATAAAGATTGCAATTTAAATAATTAGATCTTAGGAAGTAATCAAATAGTGCCAAATTAGTTATCAATTTCTTGTGCGGCAACTGTCAGAAACATTTGAACCTGTGATAGAAGCAATTTTCTTTTGAATTATAAAATTCAAAGAAAGGCTGTAGAGTTCAATTCTCCATTAAGAAAATATTGTCATCATCGAAATAGGCTCTACATCACTGAAAAATGGATGGGTCAGATGATGTTTGAAGTTATCATTCATTCAAGCATTTGCAGGTTTGTTTCTACTTTTCTCTCGAAGTTGTTCTATTGAATAGATTATTCAATTATACTTTCTCTCTTTTGCATAGATTTGGCCCAATTTAGTGCGAAATCTATTGCTGGCTTTCTCCACAGATATTCCCTTGTCGCACAGAGTTTTATAAGATTGTTAGCTATGCTGGCAGTGACAGGCATAGTCGACGGTAATCCCATGCCTGACAATGTGCTAAATTCGAAATAATTTATAGTATAACTTAACTGTTTTGTATTATGGAAATATATCACATCAATTAAAGTAAATCACACATAAAGATGGTACTTTGAAAACTATTTTTGTTGGAATAATTGTTTACGCATACAAATCAAATATAATTATGTAAGGTTAGTCAAGTGGGAATGAAATAATATACTACAAATCATCTCTAACATAACTTAATTAATTGGTTAATCGGTAAATTATCAAGATGATAAGTGTCATTGTGGGAGATTACTGGCAGACTGTAAAGGA
>JARVGP010000760.1:0-32463 GCA_029876185.1 Mansonella ozzardi | reverse complement strand
CGGATGATAGACTAGTATTTGTTTGTACACGGTCCCCATATCCAGCCTGTGTTTCATTGTTCAACAAAACTGCATTTACTGCATCTACCAGTGGTTGTGGTTGTAATGCTCCAGCATTCACTGAAGCTTGCTGGAAAAAATCTATTTTCCATACATTTTGTAAACTCATCCAATAATTATATAATTTGTCAGTGCCAATACAGCAATCACAAAGCTAAAAAATTAAACAACTAAAAAGTTATTGGAGCAATAGATTTGTAATGCCTGATGATATGCTAATCGATTTATTAACTTTAAGTTTCGAGTTTCCTAAATTTCTTTCTGTAAGAAACTATAGTTAACATATTTTGATATTAAATTCATATGTGAAATACAAACATTTAAAGCATATTACCCACCAGAAATTGCTGTTTTTTGTATATCCATGCTTCTATTTGCAAAAGATATTCAAATGATACCCGTCTGTAAATAACAATAAAAATTTGGTTAATAGCGGTACTTCTTATGAAATGATATGTTAACTTATTAATGGAGAAGAGACTTATTATTAACGGAAAAGAGAGTTAAAAAAATCGCTTCTTACTAGTTTAATTTTAAATTATTATTTACATTTATAATAGATTAATTATAGGAAATAATTTAAGCAATAATAGCACCGAAACTAATAACATTGCTTCATTTTTCTAAATGATGTGGATTGAAAAAAGCAAAAAATGCGAAAGTCATATGAAAGATGAGAACTAAATTTTGGTAACAAAGAGAAAGGGACGAACTAAGCACTTAAGTAAGCTCAAAAGATGCATCCAATGATATAAATTGCATGCTATTAAATTTCAAATGAAATATTAAGCACTATCACACATACAATTTGCCATCAAGAACGTTGCACATTGTATCAAATTTACTTGCAGCAATTTCATTGCCTTCCAATCGACATTGCTGCACACGTATTCGTAAGCTCTCAACATAAGGCCTTAATGAACGTAACTTCTCGGTATATATATGCTGCAATAGTAGTCGACTGACATCAAAATTGATAACCATACTATGAAAAAGGACTAGTCTTTAACAAAATGCCAAAAAAGCATTTTGGATAGAGAAAATTAAAGTGAAAAGTATCTCATTTACTGTTATATATTTTATACAACCAACCTCATCATTCTGTTGTATGACATTTCCAAATGGTAAATCGGAAATGTTCTGACTACCCGATCCATTTACTTGCCGAGGGCAAGGTGTCGATGATCCATAATGGGATGAATTGATAAGATTTTCTAAAACCGATGCCTGATGCTGCTGCTGATGGTGCGATGAAGCGATCTGTTGCTGTGAAGGAGGCATGGGTGTTCCTCGTGACATAAATGGTGCTGATGGATGAGTACGCTCAATGTATTGACCGGAACTTGCAGTACTGTAGGGACCTGTAAAGCATTATGCAACTATTAAAAAACAACAACCAATATAAGCCTTAAAATCTTTATAGAGTTAGAAATAGGGTCAAATAAATAAAAAGGACACAAAGCAACATTTTTCGAAACTTTTCGGAAACTCGAGCATAGTTGTACGATTTATAGTCGCACAAAGACAAAAAATGCCATATATAGGATAATGTGGAATTTGAAAATCAATTAAAATTTAACAAATACCTGTTGAATAATAAATACCAGGAGGTAATTCATGTTTCCATACACGAGCAGATACTGAATCCGATATTGGAGTTTCTGCAGCACCTGTACTATCATTACAGCCATTTTTCGGCTCAGTTTTCACACGACTATACATTTGATGATTCGGAGAAATGCTGTGTGGTCCAGGAACAGACGGAATGGGAGAAAGAATATTATACGGCGTTTGCTGAGGAATCACTGGTTGTGTTACCGGAGAGTGCTGTTGCATATTGGATTGTGATGACTGCATAGTACCGCCAGATAATGCACCGCTGGATGACGATTGCTGCGACTGTATCATTGACGGGGATTGACTAACTGAAGAAGCATGGTACCTATCCTGGAAAAGAATTCGATAGTTAGCATAAGTTTTGGCCTAAAAAGGAAAATTGACAATCAACACCACTGCATAAATATTAATCACAGCTTATGCAATAATTAATCAATTATGTTGAATATCGAATATTTTGGTACCAATCATTATTTTTACTTCTGGCAAGTAAATAATCATAAATGAAGCAATAAATTAAACAAAAAATCCCAATGAAACTATGAAATCTTGGAATTATACGTTAATTTTCTATATTCTTACCATAACCTTTTGTTGCTGTTGCTGATGGGTGGGTTGCGGATCTGGTGGTATACCAAGACCCGCGGAACGGTAATTTTGCGATGCCGAATGAACACGAGATGGTTGAAGAACGGATGGTACTGCTGTTGATTTAGCTGTAAAAAGTAAAGAAAAAAAACCATTATTGAAAAATGGAGTAACAATGAAGTCCCTCGAATCAAAAATCTTTATACCTATACGTAAAATTATTACTTGACAAACAACTGCGTATTTTCTTCTTGATTTCGGAATATAGAGCATTACCAAACGGTCGAATAAGACTTATTTTTTAATTTTAATCACTGATACTTGACAATGGACCAACTAAAATGAGTATCTACTGCTGCAAGAGATGAATCATTTGATATCACCTAATGTACAATTGCGATATGTATTACAAAAAAATCTAGATGATCTCAATAATCGTAGAGAAATGATTACATAAACAATCTATATTTTTTTCTCTCCGGAATCACCTTATCTATATTATTTAACAATTTCATTGAAACTGCCTTACTTATTTTTTGCTTTCTCAGCACCACTCTAATTTTTTATGAACAAATTCAAATTAAGTTCCCTTTCAGTTAAAATATTTATATTTTCTATTAAATAAAAAGTATGTTAAAGGATAATTTAAATAATTCAAATTTTATACATTTGAAATGCTGAGTTAATACGCGAAATACTTACAGTTACAATTAATTGCATTGATAACTTTCGCAATCGTTCGCATATACTCATCTTTACTAACGCATTTGTTGAAAACATACTCCTCCACCTATAAAATAATGTTACTTCATTTCATGCTATACTAAAGAGATTTAATAAAGCAATGTGCTACAAATCTGGAAAAATTAAGTAAACATTTTCAACGATAGTATGTCACATACGATGAAACATCAGTGAAATTTCACCTTTCATTTAACATAATCATTTAAATCTAATTAATTAAAATATTGATAAATCTAAGTTCAAGTACAAATCACTGATTCAAGTACTTGATAAGCCTATCTTTAAATAATTAAAAGACCAAACTAAAAGCATGATGATAAGCAAGTGCAATAAATTTCTTTCTAATTAATTAAAATCTTAAACATATAGAATGTTCAAACTTTGATGCTATTAATTAAAACTATGAAGTTTCATTAATCAACCTGTCTTGCATCACCGGGTACGGGTAAATTTGGAGCATTTTGACGATTTCTTGCTAATTCCGGTTCCAATCGATTAATAACATGATCGCGAAACCGTTGTGATGGCCAATCATCGTCCCCCATTTAGTTATCACATGACCTGCCCCTGACTCATTAGAGCCCGGTGCACCCGCGTAAATCCAGTGCTTCGTGCTGCTTATCTGAACGTCTTTTTGATCGATGCTACACACAGTCCACAATACCCGATGACAAATTAATCCTTTAAAAAAAAAAAAAAAAAAATAATTAACAGCAAATACAGAACAATTTAATCCATTATATGTGTAAAACTCATAGGCCTTATTATCTATAATCCAATCCTACCTAATTTATCAAACTAAACATTTTAAATTCTGATAAATCAAATGTATCTTTTCACTAATCATATTAAAAATTCATAGCCAATTTTTTTTAAAAACATTCCTAAAATTTCGATAATTGTTCCCTCTAAAAAATTCTATTTTCTTATTTCTATAAATATAATTTTACAATTTTTACAAAAACGTGACGTCTGGATGAAAGAAAAATATAACAAATACATGCAACAATAAAAGTAAAAAACATCATTATAACCGTCAATGCCATAAAATGCAAAATTTCAAAAATTGAAATATATTGAGTAAAGAAAAAACTTTCATCTCCTAATCTTCTCCATTTCTCTTTAGTATATTTTTTATTTTTTATTTTTTTTTCTAATTATCAATTATTATGAAGAGCAATTATAACTGAAAAGAATAACCGTTATGTTATCGAAATTAAATTTCAATCTATACTTTTTTTTTATCGTAATTCTCATCGAACTAATTTGTACAATGTTAGCAAAAATAAATTAATTAAAGCCATAAAATTGAAAAATATAAAATGAAAGATAACTTAGCGTTTTACGTATAGTATACGTATAATCTATAAAATAGAAACAACAAAAATTATAATTTAGTAATTATAACTTCCTGATCCGTTCTTTATTTTATCCACACAATTTCAAAATGTTATAAATTTATCCATTTTAAAAATGTTCCCAATGTTCAACAATGATTTTCATTTGAAATTCTATGGTAGAAGTACCTTTGTCAAGAAACTTCGAAAAAAAAAAATCAATTTTTCTATCAATCACATGTTCTCTTCTACTATTCTATCATAACAAATAAATTGAAAGGGAAAAAAATGGAGGTATTTGAATAAAAATATATAAAAGGATTTAAAAAACAATCAAAAAACAGTATTTAATATAATATAAGCTGATGACAATAACCAAACACTATGGAGGAAAAAAAATTATCATAGAACTCTATTGCAAAAATTTTATGTAAATAATGAATATAAAGCTGAAAAAAAATGATTTTCTAAATTAATTCAAATTATTGGAATGCTTTTTTTTTTATTTCTTAAAGTACATAAGTTTTTTAAAGTATTTTTTTTTTTTATAAATCATTCTTTTTTTTAATTCCAAAAATAATTTCATATTCTCTCGAAACAAATTCATTTTTAATAATAACAAGTTAAAATCTTAGACTTCTTCCGATCATTTTCCATATTATTACTTATTGCTGCTGGAATGTTTCATTAAATCATAACTAAAAGTGATCATTTTTAGGAAGACTTTTACAGCTGAAAAGTTTTTAAAATTTCTCATCATCTATCATTTGCTTAAAAATTTATTTCGTAATTTTTTTATTTCCTAAACTATTTTGATTTGTGTCAAATTTCCATGAATATTTATGTGAAACGAAAAAATCCCCCTTTGTATATAAGCAATAAATTTGAAAAATATCGATAAAATTGATAAATAATTTTTTAAAAAATTTCATTCGCTCAAAAAGTACGATATCTTTCTAATGAGTAGTTTCCACTACAAAATGATAACTCTAAAATTCAAATAATGCCATCTTCAAAATCAATAGCAAAGATATTATTACTCGTTAGCAATATATAAGCAATATATATACTATCCACATTTAATTATATATCATCAAATATAAACAAATGCTGCAGTAATAGAGTAATAGAGAAAAAGTCAACAAGTATAAAAACAAATCCTATTTAAAATAAATTGATAAAACAAACGAAATGATAAAAAAAAAAAAAAATAACACATAACAATATTAATTACGAAATAGTGTTTCTTCCTGACGTTTCTTTGGGACGTAAGTACCCGGTTTATGCTGAGCCTCCGGATGATTGGCTAATTCTGGTGGACAAGTTGATACTGGACTTTCTAGTAGGCATTGCTTCAAATCGTAAAAAACATCCTTATCTTCGGGTGTTAAAAATGTTATCGCTTTACCATGTTTTCCGGCACGACCTGAAATTGGAAAAGAAAAAAAAAACGATATTTGATGTATGGAAAAAACTCACCAACAACAGTCCAATCAATAGAACATTTTGTAACTTTTCAACAGCAATCAAATAATCAAAAAATGTTTTTGTCGAGCTCGATGGAAAAATTAATACTCCCACAAAACGTCTCATTGCTTATTTGTTAATTTCATCAATTAAATTCAATCGTATCTCAATCTAATTCAATCCATGCACCTCAACTCAATCTACACATTTCAATCAATTCATATATTTCAGTCCAATTCAAATATCTCAACTCAATCCATATATTCCAAGTATCAACTGATACTTTCTAGCTCAAATCACTGCAGACTCCGTTGCAATTTTCCAACGCCTCAACTGAACTCTTACTTTGTATAGAGAAAAGCACAAGTTTTTTTTACCTCAATCCATCCAATAACTCAGTACAATTCTACAATGGTATAATCATAAAATAATATTTATAAGAAAAAGAATGGATATTTAAAATTAAATTATCAAAGAGAAATAGTCGAAAAAGAAAAAAAAAAAAACGCTCTTTTATGTTTTGTTCTTATGAGAATGTGCTATTTCATTGCTTCTTATCACTACTACTTTTTTCTTTTTTTTTTTTTTTGTTCAATTCTTAACAAATAATCAATTACAATTTTACCTTTTCTTCTTCTTTTTCTCTATAAAGCAATAATTAATCAATAAAATTTAGTGATATTATCAAATGCGAAAAAGAAAAAAAATGAAAAGAAATGTGGAAAAAAAGCAAAAAGAAAAATAAAAGAATGAGAAGAAATAAGAGAAAGAGTAGCTTTTTTATTTTAATGCAACAAAGATAAATGAATGAGTGATAATAATTGATGCTATGCTTGCGGAGAATTTTTTTAGAAATCAAAACTTTTCTTTTTTCTTTTTCATTTTAAGGAATGAAAATAACAAATGATTTTCATTTGAAATAACGAAATACGTTTTAAAACGAAGCAAAAGTTCTTTTTTTTTTTCTTTGCTTTATTTTGTTTCCAAAGAAAGACGAAAAAGAGAGAAAGGATAAAAAAAAATGACTAAATGCGTTAGTGCTAGTTAGATAATAAAGTTACACTCTTGAAGTGAACAGTTTAATCACCTACATAAATTATGAATAGAGAAAAAAAACAAGCAAAACCAAAGTTGGAATTTTTCTTTCTTTCTTCTTCTTCCAAAAGGAATTCAATGTAATGAAATTATGGGACGAAGAGAAGAAAAAAATTGTGGATGTTTTTTTTTTTTTTTTAAATTACAGAATTTTGCAAAATGAATAAATTGTGATGCAAAAAAAAAAAACGAAATGAAAACAGGATATTTTTAAAGTATACCGATTTTCCGAAAAAAAAAAAACGTTAAAATTTTGCGATACTGTATTCTCTTTGCAAAATATTTATTACTTCCATAGGTATGACCCATTTAAAGCACTCGACAAAATATCGCCCTAAGGTAATTTAGTTTGTGATTTATGATTTGCAGCTGCTAGAATTTCAATTTATAATGACTGCTTTTGATTAGCGCAATGGTAAAAAAAAAAAAAGAAATGGAATTAAAAGTTTTGTGCTTATCGGATACTAAAATATAATTGAACAAATGAAAATCAATTGATAAATTACTAAATGAGTTAATGAAAAACAATGATCATAATCGAAGTCCAACTTTTTTCTCGACATACCTTTGACAAATTTAAGATTTAAAAATTAAGTATTTTTTTAAAGAATGCTCGAAACGTTGGAGAATGCTTTTTGCTAGATGTACTTTGTTAGGCGATGAATTTAATTATTCGAGTGATTTCTTTTAATTCTTACAATGATAAATTTTCTTCTACTTCCAACGAAGTATTTCCCAACTGAATTTAATACTAACCTACATAATAAACATTAAAAAATTATGATGTTACCTGTTCGACCAATTCTATGAGTATAATCTTCAATTGATTTCGCCATATCATAATTGAGAACCAAAGAAACATCTTTGATATCAATACCACGTCCAGCAACATCTGTTGCCACCAAGATATCTTTACTCCCATCTTTGAGTGCTGCCAATGAATATTCACGAGCATCCTGACCTTTGCCACCGTGTAGAACACATGGTTGGAAGCCCAATTTTGTAAGACCTTTGGCCAACATATCTGCTCCCTAAAAAAAGGCAGTACTGAGCAATACTGTAAATCTACAAATATTACATCTGAAATGCAAAATTAAACATGAAATCAAAATAATTGCCAGCCGTCAAGTGGAATTGTAAATATAAGAAAGTTATACCCGTTTTTGATTGACAAAAATGATGATAGGCGGCTCAAATGCATCGGATGAGATCAATTCAACAAGTTTTTTGCGTTTACTTTCTTCACCAATCATATAAACGATTTGTTCGACACGTTCTGTAGGTCTTCCAATTGAACCAATGTATACAACAGCCGGACGTCGAAGATATGCTCGAGCTAAACGCTCAATAGCTGGACTCATGGTTGCAGTAAACATAACAGTCTAAAAAAAATTTGAAAAATTTTTAAGCACAAAGTAAAATTTTTAATGTTGCAAGTTAATTTAGAACTAGCACTGCTTTTGTTTATTTTAGTTTCATCAATGTTCTCAGTTCATTTTTCGAAATATCGATATAAAATGAATAAAAAATGCTTTATTCCATTATTCTTCTACATTCAAATTATATACAGCTGAAAATTTCATTAATTTTTGTCGATCTAAGCATGCATTTTAACAGATCCTACCTTAACAGTGATGTCACAACCAGGCAATCTGAATGCAACTAACTGCATTAAATAAAGTGAATGCCGAAAAGTCTAACTTATTTAAGTTGTCAATTTAAGCTACCATTATTTGCCTATCTTATTACGCATATGTTTGCAATTTTCCTCATTCATCAGACCTGCTATTCAGTCCATCTCATCATATATGAAGTATCCCTAATGAATCTTGAATTGACACTTCGTTATCAAGCTCAAATAAGGCATTCTTAGGCCGAACAATTAAAACATATATTGACTAAATAATTTTCCTTCAAAAAAGTTCAATGCATTACTGAGTCTGATTATTTTCTAAGATTATAAATAAATAAATAATAGACATGAAATTCTAATTTAATGCAAGTTCCACTGAAATACAGATTTTATGAGCAAATGAGACATTAGTCAATTTTATCATTATGCTAGAAATAAATAAGCCTTTTTATAAAATCTTCATTAAACAAGCCTTCTTATAACATCTGATAGAAATAAATGAGAGTTCTTATAAAACATCTGTCATTTGAGTTTTAAATAAGAAAAAAATTTTTCGCCAGCAGAAAAATATTTACCTGACGATATTTCTTCTTCGAAAAGAAATTTTCCATTATGGATTCTTCTTTTTCGGCATCTTCGGTATCCGGTTTGAGATTGGTTACTGGAATATATTCAAGGACCTGTAAAAATTGGACGGAAGTATTAAGAAATCAAAGACATCAGAAGATGGATAAATAAAATAAAGTAACGATAAGCAATAATTACAAAAGAAAGAAAAATATTTGTATATCATAAAAGATTCAGATTAACAAATAATTCTTGAAAATTAAGCAATGAAAAGAGAAAAAAGTTATAGGAAATTTGAAAAAAAAATTTATAATTATAACTTGCAAAAAAAAAAACAAAACAAAACCAAAACCAATGAAAAAAATTCTTATTTTTTAAGTAAAATAAATTTACTTTCTGCACTTCTGGCTCAAAACCCATATCCAGCATTCTATCAGCTTCATCCAAAATAACATATGTGCATTGGTCCAATGATAAATAACGATTTTCCAAAACATCTAATAAACGTCCTGGTGTAGCGATGACCACCTAAATAAAGTGTCATAACTTCCTGGAGAAAATGGAGCAAACTCATGAGAATTCAATAAATTCCTTTAAATTTAAAAAAAAAGAAAAGAAAGGTATGAATAAAAGCAATTTTACTGAAGTATTATAATGTTATCACATTCAGTCCTCTGAATTATGATATAATTGTGCATAAAACAATTCAGTTCTCACACTACAGTTTCCTTATTTCTCATTCATTTCCCCATAATAATGAAGACATAATAATGAAGAATTTGAAGCAATTTCTTTCAGAACTTTTTAGAATAAAATCTCAAAATGAATTATGGATTTCCCCAACATCCTTAACAGCTACTGGAAAAAATATCAAATTTCAACATATGAAAAATAAAAATGATTTCGTATGACATAAATTCAAACAAAAGATGGAAACTGAAAAAATTGAGATTTCGCTGTAATTAATTAAATGAAATGGAAAAGAAGTCAACTTCACCTAAATTTCTATTAAAAATTAATGAGTTCTCAAGAACTCACACAATCGATATTTCAGCTTAGAATTCTACCTTTTTCAACCCGAAAATAAAAGCTCATCTGTTCGCATAATATATCATTCTGATCAGAAACATTCCTTTGAATTTCAAGCCGAAATATTGATTTTGTGACTTTTTGCTTTTATTTATTTCAAATAATTATCCAAACCCAAAAGTTATGTTGTTTTTACCGTCTACTTATTACCATGAAACTATGCCTTTTTTCGTTCATAGCAAAAGTGCAACGGTAAGACTTGAATTTATATTAATTTCCAAATTTCAACCATAAAAAAGCAGAATAAAAGAAAAGTCAAGTTATAGTTGCGCTTAAACAAAAAAAATGGAAAACATGACTGTGCAGTAGAAGATGCATCCATCTTAGAAGAAATGAGGAAGAAGATAAGGTAGTTAGCAAAAATCATATATATATATAATTCTAGATACTAATTCTAAATCCGTAGATATTTCATTTATCATCCCAAAGAAAAATAAAATCTATAAAATAAAATAAAGTTTGTAAAGATAATTTTGAATTATTTCAACATTTTTTCCTGTCACTTACTAAAATCATTACGAATTTTGGGCAGAAAAACTTTTCTGAAAGGGTATTTTAATAAAGTTAAACTTGTCAGAATAGATAGAACAATGAAATGAAACATGCTAGATATTTGGTAAGCAGCTGCATCTCAAAGAGGCAAGTACAAGTAATCTTACATAATTTCAAGATTTTTTTTTCATCTTCCTAGGCAAATTGCAATTCTCTGCCAAGCTATCAACAGCTGCATCTAAAGTAATAAAGTGCTGTATATATAAGAGATTAAATGTATTAACATCATACCTCGACACCAAGACGAAGCTTTAGACCCTGCTCTTCTCGTGATGCACCACCAATTACTGAAACTGTTCGGATACCAAGCAACTGCCCGAATTTAACCGTTTCTTCCTCAATCTGTTGTGCTAACTCACGCGTCGGTGCCATAATGATAGCATATGGCCCCTGTGAAAAACATTTATAACATTTCATGTAAGATAGGAAAAGAAAAAAAAAGTTCATTCATAAATGTTATCATTTCTTGAAAACATTAAGTTTCAAATCACTTTAAATTACAAATATTTCACTTCTCAAAGTTTTATTATAATAATTAGGATTCAAGATCAAATATTTGAATGAAAAAAGTAAGAAACATGGGAATGAAATTCTGGAATATAATATAGGACAAAGAACAAGCTTACGACCGTAATGTTCTAAATTTTTATCGTTGAAAAGTTCAAACCAAAATATGAAAAACAACTTTAAATAATTTCTCCCACTGTAACTTACACTTTAAACAATTTTATAATGCTTTTTATTGAATTTATTTGTATCTTAAAAAATATCTTCTATACAGCGATTAAAAACTAACCGTGTCTTGCTCGTCGTTACCATGAAATTTTGGTATTGATGTTATCCACACAAGAAGTGGTATTAAAAAGGCAGCCGTCTTTCCAGATCCAGTTTCTGCTACACCAATTATATCTCTGTTTTGCAAGCCAATCGGAATTGCTTGTCGTTGAATTGGTGTTGGTTCCTGCAAACAAACCATTCAACTCAAAGTTGCCAAGGAATGCTATATAAAAACGAAAACGATGAAAAATTTCCGATAATCAATCTTTTCAAATTTACGAAAAGAAAAAAAAAAAAGTCTTTCGTTTCAGTAATCAGATCACTGACGTTTTAACAAAATTAATTAAATCTAACCAACCTTGTAACCAATTTTCATAATAACATCAAAGACTTCTGGTGGTAAACCTGCTTCATCCCAATTGCGTAGCGGTTTCGGAACACGACCACCTTTAATTGAAATATTGAAATCTTCCCGAAATATACGCCAATCACGTTCGGTCATCTGATCTAAACTTTTTTGGGTCCAGTGTCTATTATCAAATGCTTCTTTCTTCTCCTTCTTCTTTACACCAGCCAATCTATAAATGAAACATAAATATACATTTAGAAAAAAATATGAAAATAAAATAAATTTGGATCAAATGACGATCAGATGTAAATAACATACGTACCGTAGTTCTTCTTGTTGTTTCTCTTCTTTAGTTCGACGCTTTTCCATTAAATTCGCATAAAATTCCGATTTTTGTTTCTTTTGCGCATTTACATCCATACCAGCTATGGATCCTCGACCAAAGAACTGCACTTCATGCCTCTTAAACAATATTTAAATGGTCATTGGTCCACGAAAATAGTTGAGAATTGCAATCAAAAATATATAATCATGTATGCATATATACTACATGCCAAATGTATGCTATATTTCATATGTTATAAAATAAAATTTCATATGTTCTAAACATATTACATCAACATTTAATAAAATTAACATCAAAAAAATTCAATACATCAACCGTTCACAGCTTATAAATTTTAAATCTATAAATAAATTTTAAAAAACGAAAAATTAAAATCTGAAGAGAAAAAATTTAAAATAAAAATCTTATCCTTTCCAAAATGTAAAAATTATAACCACATACAAATGCAAAATCAAAAAATTAAAAGCTGATTCTACATTCATAAAATGATGCTTACATTTTGGTATAATTTATTGTAATCATTTGATGTATCTTCGCCAGCATCCCAATCAAAAATGAACTTTCGCTCATGCAGTCGACGACCACGCTTTCGTTTTTCCCGTTGGCCTCCTAAATTCCATAGAATAAGATTTGAAATTTTAACATTATGGAACAGTATATATGCGACACAGTTATGATCTAAAAAAATGTAAAAGGCATTTCAATAGAAGAAAATGATTATTGTATGGGAATATAAAAAATGAAAGAAAAGTGATTCAAAATAAAACAAACATCATGCGAAAAGTTAAAAATTCCGGATTTACTAAACAATGAAATAATGAAAGATAAACAGCTTCTTTTCTAATCATGATTCTTCGATATTCATATAAAATTGAAGATTGCAATCTTCGTTAAAAATTTAGTATAAAACTCGAAAATATTTTCAAAGTTTAAGTTTTGTTAAAGTAAACTAACAAGGTAAAATATCATTATCACTGAAAAAAAATTAAAACGAAAGCAAAAACCTTACCGAGATAACGCTGGCGAATAGCTTCATTAAGCTTCTCCAAATCTTTGTCGGTTTCTTTTTCGTCTTTCGCTTCGCCATTACGATCAGTTTTTTCCGCATCTTGGCGTTTCTCACGACTACGACTACGCCGTTCACGACTTCTACTTCGCCTTTCGCGACTTCGACTCCTTCTATCTCGACTCCTACTTCTTCGTCCTGATGCAAAAAGACAATAACTGTTCGTAACTAATGAATGAGAACAAATAGCTCGCTGATATCCAAAACATCTATACTTTGAAAAAAAAACTAAACATGCACAACTAATGCTTACCTTCTCGATCACGACTCCGACTTCTACGTCCACGTTCACGATCCTTCTCACGCTCTGTGTCTTTTTCACGTTCGCGATCACGTTCTTTTTCACGTTCGCGGTCACGCTCTTTTTCACGTTCGCGGTCACGCTCTTTTTCACGTTCGCGATCACGTTCACGATCTTTTCGTTCCTTCTCACGTTCCCGATCACGTTCTTTTTCTACAAAATATAAAATGAACAAATGGAAATAAAAACTCCTCGGAAGCATATTTTATTTAAACAAGAATAAAAGTTGATAAAACACAGAAATATTTGATCGAATAAAATATTTAATTCTGAAAAAAAAAAGTAAAGAAGAACGAAAAAGAACTATTGGAAACTTTTAAAATTACAAAACGCTATTTGAAAAATTACAAAGAATCATAAAACCTGTTCTTTTGGCATCTTGAATAAATGCTTTACGTTTCTCAAGCAATACTTTTAGCGTTTCTCGTTGTTTTGCCACTTCTTCTTCACGCTTTTTCAATGCTATCGCTTCACGTTCAGCACGTGTCAAAAATTTTGGCTGCAAGTAATTAAAAGATAAAATTGAAATGATAAAACAACAGTGTATATAATTGTTACACAAATTATAACAACTTCATTAGCAGTATATCGTAAATATGAATCTCATAATCACGATAGCATTAGTGTAATGAAATTCCCGCAATGCTCAGTTGAAAAGTACTGAAGCAATTTATTTTGGTTACATTGTCGGGAAAAGACTGCACGGGAAGATGCATTGTACATACAATACTTCAAAGACAACTTTTAAGTTTCAGCTAAAATGTTATCGCTACGATTTCTACTGCCCATTTCTTCCTTTCCCTTGCTCGCCGATTTTCAGGATCAATCGGCATTCTTTAGTCCAACAAGTGATAAGCAATATACAAACAAGCGCATATTCCTAATCCATCAAATATCTTGAAGTAAAAAAAAGTCATAAAATCTTATTACCGCTTAAAAGTTTTACCAATATCTGATAAAGCATACAGATTTTCCCATAAGATATTTTTAACATATTTTCGGATATTTCTAACATTAAATATCTATAAAAACAAAAATGAACAAAATCGTCAAATTTTCATGAAATTTTTATTTAGAAATTTATATATTAAACGAAAAGAAAGAATTTTCACAAATTAGCAAGAATTTTTTAATTTCCAAAATTTCCAAAATATTTCAAATATGAGTAAACCAATAAGTTCATTTTCCAATATGGAAATTAAAATCTTAAATAATAGCCATATTTTGCAATAGAACTTTTTTTTCTTATTAATACTCATTCATAGAACTATAATTGATAAAATTATTCAATTCTCAAGTATCGAAATATCATTTAGTTTTTGAATTCATCAAAAATATTTCAATAAGTCTTGAAAGGATATTTCATAACATAAACTTAATCTTATCAATCTATATGTAAGAAAAATCATTTCATGATATTTCATTTCGTAAATCACAGGAAAAATTTGATGAAAGTAGCAATGAAGTGCAATAAAATTAATACATTAATAAAAGCTTAGCGTATGACACATATGATACAGTACGACGAACTGACATATACTGACTTCATCATTTTTTTTTTCCTAAATTTCAGAAGAAAAAATATTTGAGAAAAAGAAATAAATAAATCTCACATTATTCATTTCATTTCCATAAAAGTAATTAAAATAACCCATTGCTATTTCATTTTTTTCAATCTCTCTTTTCTTCCATCCTATTGTTTATTCTAAAAAATATTTCAATTCATAAAGAATTTTTGTGAATTGAAATATTTGCAAGATAGAGGATAGACAATAAGATTGTTAAATATAAGCAGTATTTGATTCTTTATTAACAATTCTAAGCAACTAGTATAAAAAAATTATCACATTCATATTTCGCTTAATCTCCTAATAAAACGGTGAAATAAGCACATTCATTCTTAGTTCAAATTAATGATATATCTAAGTTGATTTAAATGTTACATTCTTTTAATAAAACATGAAGAAGCAAAGTATGTTTGATTTCATCCAATAACTACTATTTTAGTATTTCCTTTACTTTTTCTTTGAATTTTCCACCATGAAAACCCTATGGAATTATTTTTCATTGATTGAAAGTCATGATAAGTAATACTTGAAGAAAAAGCTAATTTTATGATTTATTCAGCACGAATATCATTCGAAAGTTCCAAAAAAAAAAAAAAAAAAAAATGCTTACTATCATTCGTAAAGAAAATTATTCTCATGAGGAAAAAAAAAGATAATAATTCATTTTTTCTTAGTTTCGTAATAATAATGAAGGAGAAAATGAAAATTTTTGCAAATAAATATAACAGCTATACAACAAAATTCAAATAGAAATATTCTAACCAAATAATACAATGATGATAATAATTAAATAACAAAAAATAATATCATTAATATCGATTAATTAAATAAATGGAACGAACAATTATGATAATGGCTAAAAATGCAAAATGAATCGAAATCATTCCATTTAATTTTTTATTTAATATTAAAGTTGCAAATATTATAAAAATATCTAGCAATGATCATTCATTCATCAGCATTATCAAACTGATGGTTAAAATAAAATTAAAAAGAGCAGAAAAAAAAAAAAAACCTTTGTTTCTGCTTTTTCAAGTTCTTTTTGCTTAGCAATTAATTCTTCAATTGCTAATGGTTCCTTCCTTGTTGTTGACATTTCTTCGTTTTTGCTATCTTTTACTAAAATGATCTCATCAGTGCATTCTTCAATTGTTATCAACATACAACGACAATGATACGCGCTGATACAACATGTTGAATGAATCAATAAATCACTTTGATGGTAGCTAATGATAATCAGTAATTTCAGAAAAATTTAACAAATTAATAACGCTTTTCAAAAAAAAATTCATATAGGAAAAAAAATGATTGTGTGTGTGCATGTATGTATGTGTATGTGTATGTGTGTGTATGACTGATCATATTTGTATGAAATTAAAATGTAATTTTGAAAACATACTTGGGCGCTCATAATATGTATTATAAATATATTACATCCTCTTATCAAACGATTAAACTCAGGAAGAAATTTTATTCAACCTTCCCCTTTTCATCATTTTTCCATTCTTTCTCCTCTTTCATCCATCCTACTTCTATTAACAATAAATTCGTAACCTTTTTCTATCATTCAAATCTCCTAAATGTTCTTATTCTTGTTAAATTCCTTCTTTTTCAACAAATCAAATGAATGAAAATTCTAATGAATGAAGAAAATTCCATAAGTAAACAAAACAGACTAACTTAAAATAAACATACCTCGAATGTATTATCTGTAGAAATTTAAAAAATTAAAATTAAAAACAAGAAAAAAAAAAAAAGCAGAGAAGAAAATGAAATTTATTATGAGTTGTTTGAAAGAAAGTGAAAAAATGAAATGTAAAAAAGACAAACAAATTTCGTAAAGTGATATGATTAGCCGATGATGGCTAATTGCTTTGGCCGATTGTTATTCGTTTTGAAATTTTGACAAAATAAAAATAAAAAATTTCATTTAAACTTTCGTTATTCTATGAAACATTTTGCAAATGAATTAATTAAAAGATTTATTTAATTAATTTAATAATTTTATTAGCTATATGATTTTTTTTTTTCAATAACAATTAATTTTGTTTTCTTTTTTTTTTTAAATCAAAACGAAAGGAAAAAAAACAATCTTTTAAAAAAGTTTTTTATTCAAATATTAGCAAAAAAAAAAAAAAAAATTATATTCAATTATTATTGACGAGAAATCCATTCCTTCCATCTATCATAAACTATTTAATTATAAATTTTAAAGTAAAATTCTCTCTTCTTTTCTATCTCTCTCTCTCTCTCTCTCTCCCTCTGTTTTCTTCTTTTCTTAAAAGTTACAATTGCAATAGCACACATATATATATTGCATGTATTCAGTTAGCTTGTTAGCAAATACGCTATTCTGATTGAAATGAAACCAATGGACACTTTCATTTTGCAAATAATAAAATACTTTTAAATAAAATTATTAAACTTTTCTCTCTCTCTCTCTCTCCATCTCTCTTTCTATCCTTCTCTCTATTTTCTTTCTTTAATAAAATTTTCAACATTTTTTCTATTCTCTTCACTTTTTAGCATTAAGTTGCAAATATTGATGAAACAATCCATTTCCCTTCTTTTCTTACATTCTTTTTCTTTCCTTTCTTTTCATTTTCAATTGATGGAACATAACTCAACATAAACATACACACACACATGTACACACACATACACACATGTACACACACATACATACATGTACACACACATACACACATGTACACACACATACACACATGTACACACACACCTACATACATGTACACACTTATATAGATGCATAAGCACACACATAAACAAACATAAATAGAGCATTCATCATTTCTTTCGTTTTGCATTAAATTATATTTACAAAAGAGAGATAGATGAGAATAGATTAGAAGCACAAAGACAGACAAGTGTGCATTTACATAGGTGCAATATATATTTTCATTCATAACTGTCAACAATTCATTTTTCATTGATCCTTCTTTAAATACCTGCCCATTTTGTCCACACGCTAATTTTCATCTCATATTTAAACACGCAAAAGTTTACACATGACAGGTGTCTCTCTGTCTCTCTCTCTCTCTCTCTCTGTATGTATATGTATATTTCTTCGCAATTTGCTTCCTTCTTTGCTACTATTACTTTTTTATTATATATTTTATGAGCCTCTCTCTCTCTCTCTCTTCGTTCACATATATGTTAGCATACAATGTACTTACATAAGCTTAAATATTTTACGTAAACATACATATATTTACATAATTAATACATTCATTTTAATTAGATTATAATTAAAAAGGGAAATTACCACAATTGTTTGTTTCGTTCATTTTTATTCGTTTTTTCTTTTTTTTAACTGAACATATGAAATAAATATATTAGTTATTCCTATACATTAAATATATAATTTTTCTCTTACTCTTTTCACGTACGTTCACGTACGTTTCTTCATTTTTCGTAATTCAAACAAACAATCAAAAATATAAGCAAAAAAAATGAACAAATTAATAAAGTGAACGCAAACAACTGAAATAAGAAAACGGAATTTAGAAATACTTTTTCCTTCAAAAAAAAAAAAAACAAAAAAAAATCTATCCGGTTTATTAACATTACACGATCTCTCAATTTTGTATAATTTATAAATTTGTCTTCATTTTCATTTTCTCTATCTTTCACTCTCTCTCTCCCTCCTCCTTCTCTTTCTCTTTTTCCCTAGTTCATTTCACTTTTTTTTTTTTTTAAATATAACTTTCTCTATTTTGAAATTTCTCTTTTTTTTTTGCATCACATTATCATTCAATCATTCAATTCAAATTGTTGTAATTTCCATCATTTTAATTTCCATAACGACAAAGATAGGGACAAAAAAACTGCCTTACCTTTTGCAGGTGAAATTAAAACCTTAAAATGAATGTTGCAAAAAAATGCAAAAAAAAAAAAAGAAAGTGCCAATTATTTTTTGCATATCACATCAATTTATTGTTAAATTTTTATCATTACTAATTAATATAATCGATTATTTTAAATTTTAATTTAAAATTTATTCTTCTTTGAAAATTTTCTTTCGCTAAAAACAAAACTCTATTACTACCACTTTATTAATTTCACATTTTTCATTAAACAACCATTTAACATTTCTTCAATCATTCATTTCTCATTCATTTCATATCCTGAGTCAAGTGAAAATTTTTATATAAATGTCTGCAGACAATCTCACTGAATGCTTGCTATCCAACATAATCCATCAATTTCCAAAAAATTTCACCCCTTCAACAAAATATTGCAACGTAATTCTGAAAGCAACATTTTTCTCATTTCATACTTTGCTCTTTCAAATTTTCATCTTTTTTTTTAAACAAATTTTTATATATTTCTAATGATTGTTACATTTATAAATTAATCAAACAAATTATCTAAAGGTCTCTTACAAACATCTTTTTTTTTTCAAAAATTTTTTGCAAAAAAAAAAATGATTTAGAAAAATATTAATAAAACTCTCATACAATAACAAAAAAAAAAAATCCAAACAGAACAAGGAGAAAATTCGGATAAAAGAAATTTGATCCCAACAATTTCATCATTTTGTCCTATATTTAAAAATTATTACTGGAATCAAACAACAAAATATATCTATCGCAGATCAGTCATACATACATACCATTACAGTGAATCATGATAAGGTCACTTTTAAAAGGTTACCAACATTTCTTGCCCTTTTATTTCAAAGTTTTCTTTTTTCAATAATTTATTGAAATGAAATGATATTGAAAGGATAAAAATTTTCCAACAAGAAATTATTTTACATACTATTGCTATGGAAATAAAATAAAAAATTACAAAATGTGTTAAAGAAAATAAAAAATTATGTTTACAACATTATTATATTTGGAATATATCTGATCATATGGATGCATCACGTGATGTATTTATATTTTTTTTAAAAAAAAAAAAAAAAAAAGGAAAGGAAGAATTCTAATTTAACTTTTCAATCATCTTTTATTAATTTGTTAAAATAGAATAATATGTCATTTTTCATATCTTGATAAGAAATAATCAATCATAAGATAGATTTGATGATAACATTAAACAATTAAATTTAAAAACTCCATTGTATATAAGCGAAAATTGCAAAATTGATCGAAATTACAGAAAAAAGCAGTAAATTTCAAACAAATTTAAAATGATTTAATGCCTCTTCTCCTTTGAAAAAAAAAAGCAGAAATTAAAAGAAACAAATGTGCTTAAATAACATTAAATTCAATAAAAAGTGTTGAAAGTTGAAATTTTCTACTCATTTGTTTGACTTTAATTTACATTAGAAAAAAAAAGATTTAAAAACTACTGAACATGGCGAAAAACAAATTGTTTGGTGAACTTCTTTTATCGCAACAGAATGTGACTATGAAAATTAATGATAACAGAACCTGATTTTGATGGATGAAAAAAAACACATTAAATATATCTATTACAGTTTACTCGTCGTTTTATCATGTTACAACTGTGGATTTGAAAATAAACGAAAAACCAGTAAATGCTGATGACAAAAAAAAAAAAGCTATGAACTGGAAGATAAATAAATAGCTTCAATAAATCATTTCAAAATGAATGAAAAAAACTACATAATCAACTTTAATTTCGTTTTACTTCACAAAATGTTTTTTTTTTTTTTTTTCACGGAAATTCATTCCTTTTTCAAATTTAATTTTATCCCTTAATCTATTTCCACTAAAATATTCAAATTTATCAATTTTTTAAATCATTTAAACTTGCACATAGTTTTAAATTTAAGATAGCAAAATCACTTATTAAGTAGCACTTGCTTTTAAGGAACTTAATTTTCGAGATTATATTATTATTTTTTGCTCTTAATCATTTCAGTGTTTCACTCCTTCAAGAAAATGCAATTTCAATTACTTCCTGAAAAATTAAATTATTCACATGCCTCTAACAACTTTATTTCATATTTCAATATAATTTATATATATGTATATATATATAAATAATAAAATATTATTACATATATATTATATAACTGATCTTTTAAGAATCCTGTTTCAAGCTTGTTGACCTAAAAAAAAACACTAATTTTAAATATAATGAGTGAATAATTCTTACAATGAAATATTATGAAAACGCGTAGAAAAAAAATTAAATCTTTAAACTTCGGCAAATAACTGAACCTAAACTAATGGAATAATGCAGTTATCGTAATAATTCCAATTCATCAGAATACTACTATCTTTTATGATTGCATATAACTGTCAAACTTCGTAAATTTGCAATAAAATCGATCTTTTAGGTCATTTTAGGTCATTATATTTTATAATTCTGATCAAATTTTGAATGTATTGATTTTTTCTTCCGATCATCAAAAAAAGAGAAAAATAAATTTCCACATTATATAATAAAATTACTGATCATTTTCTTCCTTGAGAAAAAAGATTTCAAGAAAGTCAATAGGTAAAGACAACTTACTATTTATACTTAAATAAATATTCGGAACTAAACAAGAATAATCACACGGATTACACTAAATTTAGGTCGTTCTCAGCGAATATGATTACAAAAAAAAAAAAAAAGAAAAACACAAAATAACCATTTTTACCAAACCTGAAATGCATTAAAATTATTGGCAATTTTTTTTGAATTTTCAAATTCTGCTAATTTTTTGTGAAAATTGGAAAATCAAGTTTGACCATGGATAATCTTACAAATAATAATAGAAGATTCGAATTTCACATTGTACTTTTTGTGTTTTTTGAAAGTTTTAAAAAATGACACACGAAATTAATAACAATAATTAACCATCGTCGAATATTAAGTGTCATGTATGGTATTATTACCATAGATGCAATTAACTAACTTTCAGCCTTAAATCAAATTCATGATCTTTGGAAACTAGATGACAAGCTTGCAATCCTAATTTGTTAACAATTAATATTCCTTATATTTAACCACCGCTTCATCACATCTATTAAAATTTTTTCAAAGCAACTGCTCAATTAGAGTCCTCTAAATTCACATAAATCAGTGATTACTAACCTTTTCTTGACCAGCGACCATTTCAGCTTTCTAAATCTGTAGCAGCAACAATATTCAAAAGCAATAAAATCTAGTAATTTGAAAAAAAACTTTAATTAAAACTTTTAAGTATTAGTTCGTTTTATGAATTAATTAAAATTTTTACATATTAGTTGAAAAATAAAACACTTCCCGCTTGTTCTCTCCTCATTGCTCTCGTCATCTTTACGACCCAAGTCTCGTAGCCAACCAGTTGCCAACTATTACCTTAAAGCATAAGTAAATCTTAAAATTAAAAAATTTCCAAGTTTTATTCAACGAAAATCTTTGCATTAATTTAGCACTAATAATTAAGTTAATCGATTTTTTTCATAGTGATAAAAGCACGCTACTCTTTCGCACTATTCCATATTTTCAAAAACTTATTCAATATTTTATTTATTAAATGAAAAACAAAATTAAGTAAAATTTTTATTCCTAAATCTCGCGAATATATAATAAAATTAACTTAAAATGACTACTTTTCTTCTCAAAAAGATTTTTTTTTTTTTTGCTCAAAATGAAAAAAATGAATGTTGAAAGAATTTTGAAAAAAATTTAAATTAAAAGAGAATGAAAAAAATAGAGTCTGCAAATGAAATTATCCTATCGTAATTGCAATTGTTTAATTGAAAATTATTTTTCGTGAACTAATATCTACTATTACTACTACTATTACTGCAATTAATAGTAATTAGCATTCAATAATTAAAAGCTTGATTAGCTAGCAATTTCTTGATATTTATCTAGTAATTAAAAATTTTACCTGTTTAATTAGCTAGCTTCTTTTGCCAGTCAACTAATAATTGAAAGATTTCATAATTCAATTGTTGGTAATTTCTTTACAATCAATTGATAACTAAAATTAGTTTGAAATTTTTTGATAATTATTTTGCTGCAATACGTTCCTGTTTACCTGAATTAAAATAATATTATAGAGTTGCATCAAGAATACAACAATTTAAGTGATAATTTTTACTCACAAACAAAACAATTGATGAAGTGAATGATAATTTTCACGTCACAAAAGATAACAATTAATTTGTAAATGTTAATTACTACTATATGCAATGTAACATAAAGCTAACAAAGTTAATGATGAAAAAAAAAAAAGAAATAATTCAACAATAAGAATGAGAAATGGCATATGTGTAAAAATGAATGTAAAATAAAAATGAATTGAATCTTTTTAAAATTTTGTTAGAGTCTGAAATAAGCATTAACTGTTGCATGTAACATATGAAGGGATTCAGAAGAAAGCAAAATTGTATTGTTCATTAAGAAGAAAAAGAAATGAGGGATTAATAAGAATGATTTCACTTTTGAATATTTTATTTTGAAGGATAAAGATTGTATTAAAAAATAAATTATTCCTATTTGTGATATAATTTAAACAATGATTGTTAGTAATTATTGCGAAAACAACTCAAAATTAAACAAATTAAAGTATTGATAAAAAAAGAAAAGTAATTTGAAAAGGACCGAAAAAAAAACGTCAAACTTTTCCACGTTAGGTTCATATTTAAGTTGCCAAGTGATTACATGTACATGATGAAATCTGTTGTGTCACGTAAGGCATGCAGTGAGTTTCACGGAGTATTCGTTTAATAATTTGAATTAAATTGTCAAATTGTAATTTAGTTCTTAAATTAAAATAATCTAATTTGTGTCCGAAAAGTAAATTAAAACTTTTATTTAAATCATTTAAAAAATTATTGATGTATGTTTTGATTTTAAATTCGCATCAAAAAATAAAATAACTGGAGAAAACTCAGATAATTACACTGAAAATATAGTAATATATAATATAAATATGAAGATATAATGCTATAAGTATTTCTAGTTATATAAGTTCAAAGTAGCATAAATAATTTTTTAATGTTTTGAAAAATTTAGTCAAAAATTGGTTAACTTAAAATTATACTGAAGTAATTTCACTGAAATTGAATCATCCTAACACTCTTCGTTATTCGTTTATTATGTTTGTTTTTTGAAATATTTCTTTAATCATTATTTAATAATGAATTTTGTATTACAGAACTATGATTTCTTTTACGACAAGAATATCACGAGTTACATTTTCGTCCAAACGTGTTGCTCTTCCAGATGGTCCATCATTACGCGATTTTATTGAGATAGGTTGTTTTTTTTTTTTCTTTTGGACTTATTTTTATCTTTCAATTTTTTGTACTATCGAAATTTCATATATTCAGAAACATAGTATATTGTTTGCTTTTGTTTGCTTACTTATTACTTATTTATTAGATAAAATTTTTTCTGCTTTTTGCCAATTAATATTTACTATCAGCTCTATGAAAAATATCTGTGAAAAATCTTTTTTTTTCTTCTTAATACAACATTACGTTGAAAATCTGAAATAGTTTAAAAGAGTTTACAAAATGAATAATATTTTATGTATTACTCTTTTCAAAGACAATGATGTTTTTTTTTTTTCTTTCCGGAAAATTTATCGTTTTTTCTTTCTTTTCAGGAAATTCTAATGATGATCTGGAAAGATATGGAATGCAGCTGAAATTGGAAAGTAATGCTAAAAGATTACGTTTACCACCATGGCTAAAACGTACAATACCTTCCACGAATAATGCAAATTTTATGCATCTGAAGAAACAAGTGAAGAAATTAAAACTTGCGACGGTATATAATCAAATATCCTATCACTTTTATGTTTCCGTTTTTCAATTTTTCGAATTTCATTTATTGTTTCGGTCTACTATAATGTTATAATTATGCCATTTTTAACCAAATCACCGAAACTTTCACTGATTAAAGTTGGTCTTCAGCTAAATAAATCTGCTGTCCGTTTGCAGTGAATTATTAGATCATCTCTATTGATGATTTCGTTTAAAAGATTGCTTAATTGATTTTTGTTTTGAGATTTGTTTCAAGTTTCTAATTTTTTTTTTGTTGTTTCATTTCTAAAGATATCTGAGGCTTTAATACTGGTAGCAGGATGGTCAAGTGAGATTTTAAAATTTTATAGGTTTGCGAGGAAGCTCGTTGCCCTAACATTGAAGAATGCTGGAGTGGCTCGAAGGATGTACCATCGACAGCGACAATTATGCTGATGGGTGACACTTGCACTAGAGGATGCAGGTTAGTTATTTACTTCTTTTTCCTATACTATTGTATCCGCTATAGTACGCCTGAGTGCATATGAAAGTGACGCATATCATGCTCTTTATAGTGACAGTGATAATATTATATGATTTTAATGGTCTCTTACAAGGACAATGTATGAAGTTACAGTAACATTTTATGGACATTCCAATGTTTTGTTCTTTTTTAGGTTGCGCAGGTTGAAAATATAAGTTGAAGTAATCGTTTCTGTTTATGCAAATTGTTAATCTTTCCGTGGTTTTTTAGGTTTTGCTCTGTTAAGACTGCACGTAAGCCTCCTCCGCTCAATCCTGAAGAACCAGTAAATACAGCTAAAGCCGTTGCTGATTGGGGAATTAACTATGTCGTGCTAACATCTGTAGACAGGTTTTTGATTGTGCTTATTTTTATCATTGTCAGATTTTCATTATTTATAGGGTATTTCAATTTTTAATATCAGAATTTTTGGTTTTACTCTTGATTAAATTGGATTTCTTTTGATAAAATTAAATTCCAGAGACGATATCGAAGATGGTGGTGCATCACACATAGCAGCAACTGTGCAACATTTAAAACAAAAATGCCCGGAAATATTGGTAGAATGTCTTGTTCCTGATTTTCGCGGTTCATTGAGCTCGGTCGAGACGGTTGCTTCTTCCGGATTAGATGTTTATGCTCATAATATGGAAACTGTTAGAAGATTAACACCATGGGTACGAGATCCAAGAGCTACCTACGATCAATCACTGAAAGTTCTAGAACATGCGAAGAAAGTGAGTTTTCGAACCTTGTAGTATTTTCGATTATTTTTATTAGTGTGGTTTTCCTCACTTCAATCAATATTTTTTATGTTCTTAAAATTTCCAGTTTCGTAAAAATATTGTTACAAAAACCTCGTTAATGCTTGGTCTGGGCGAGACAGATGAAGAAATTCTGGTAACATTACGTGACTTGCGTGAAATCGGTAAAGATTGTTTTTTTTTTCTCAGATAAACATCTGGATTATTAATACTTTGAATAAGAATGCGAAAGTTTACGTACCAAATAAAAAGTTTTGCTATGGAGTAAAAGTTGATTTCTTAAATTAAATCTTGAACTTGTCCTCTATTCGATATTGTCTATTAGTGAATGCTGCATAGCTTATGGTATTAGAATTTTCAACGGTTGCATTATTATGGATGGGAATATGTTTTAAATATAGCAAATTTTTTATACTTTCCGAGGCATAACGAAATTTTCTTATGTATAGCAAAGACTAAGCTTTTAGTAGAGTTCTGACAAAAAGAGTAGACCATGCATAACAAATAAGTTTTACAAACTTCTTGAAAGAGATAATTTTATAAATTTTGCTTCTCTATCTTACATTTTAAAAAAATATAAAAAATTATTTGAATATGAACTTATGTTTGATTTGTAGGTGTAGACGCACTTACATTTGGTCAATACATGCAGCCTACCAAAAGACATTTATTGGTAAAAGAGTGGATTACTCCAGAAAAGTTTGAGGAATGGCAAAAAGTAGGAGATGAAATGGGATTTTTGTATACAGCAAGCGGTCCTCTCGTTCGATCATCTTATAAAGTAATTTCTTTAAATTTTATGATTCACTGGAATTCCATATTACCTTTTATCTTTATTTAGAGGAATTTATAGTCTAAAATTATAAAAAAAGTGTGCTTTAACTTTAACCTTTTTTTCAGGCCGGTGAATATTTTTTGAGTAACGTTGTGAAGAATCGTAAACAAAGTGCTCAGCAAAATTAGTGCTATGATATATATATATATATATATACATGTGATATATATATGTGATCTATACAATATATATTTGTTATAGATATATATTTTTTTTGGGTTATATATTTGCTCATCCTTATAGTAACATTTTTATATTGTATATATCACATGCTGCTTACAAAAAAAAAAAAAAATCGAGTAAATTTCCATATAAAAAGAGTTAAATTGGAGAATTTGAGTGGGAGTTTTTAAAAGTGATTTTATAAAATACATTGCAGAAGAAATGTTGAATAATTTTGAAAATGCATTTATTAAGCAGTTAAATCAAGAATCCTATGCCAATCATATTCAGAATATGTATTGATTAAATATCTTTAATTTAAAGAATATTGTTAAGCAGCTTAATGAAGAATCATATGGAATAGGTATTGATTGAATATTTTAATTTTAAAGAATAGAAATATTTAATTTTCGAACAATTATCCATTTTAATATTTGATATGCATCTTTTATGCAATAAATTTGGAAGATTTCAATTTTATGCATTAAATTTTGAAGATTTCAATAAATTATTATCATTCAGTGTTGTAATTGTTATGTTTTCCAGGCTATTTTTCTTTTAAAATGCTTTTTTGTTCTATCACAGACGAAGAATTCGTCATTGGAATTTGCATTTTTTCTTAATGCATAATTGTATAATTATGTAGGGAAATTAATTGATGTGAATTATACAAGTTTATATTGCGGAATGAATTTGCATTTCGATTTTAAATGTTTTCATTGCAATAAACTCTGAAGGCAGCGAATGATAGAAACATTTCATTATTTGGCGGATTTCTTTTCACAATATCTTGTTACTTCAATCAAAATATATAGTTATTATAAATAGCAATAAGCTAGAAATCATTCAAAAATCTGATCTATTAATAAGTACAATATTGAATCAATATCAGAAAACTTCTTTTATCTGATCTATTAATAAGTACAATATTGAATTAATATCAGAAAACTTTTTTTATAGTTCTATCAATCATATTTTGGGTGCAACAAATGAATTTTTCGCGACTAAAGAGACTAAGATGTTACTTTTCTGAAAAATGACATTTTAAAATCTTTATTTATGAAGAATTGAAATTTGAAAATAGCTATTTTCTGTTTTCTCATTTATGCAATTTTAAATAAAATTTGTTTTGTTTTTTTTTCAGAGTGTACTACATTATGAGTAATATGCTAACGGGTCGAGCGCGTGTTGTATATGTTGGTGATGAATTCATTCATTTATCAAAAGGTGGATTGGATGGTAAAATTGTTGCATTTAAGGATTCATGGCTTGCAAATAGTTATGATTTACAAGATTGGGTCACTTTTAAAGCGAAATCATATGAAGCTGTAAGTTATTCCATTTGAAACTAGAATTGATTTTTTTTTCTTTTTTTGTTTGTTAAATTTCATCTTCTTACAATTTAAAATTGATGTCTTAATTACTTTTAAATTTTTATAAAACTTTCAGTGTATCAATGTCTAGAATTTTCCTATAGTACAGCTTTATTTAGGATTTTCATTTTCTTTTCATAACTAATTATTTATTTTTCTGTTTTGTAATTTTACTAATGCTAAAAAATGATAGCACTGCAGTAATATTTATCAAATCAAGCATCACTTCAAGTAAAATCATGATGATTATTTCTTTGGATAATACATGGTTCTCAGTCATGATCTATCGAATATTAATGTTTATAAATGAAATTTGAATCTTTGATATAATTATTTGTTTTGTTTAGTTCTGTTTTATTTTCATTTACAAAATCAGATAAATTTTTCATATGTTTCTTGTGGAGTATCAGCAATGATATGTGTGATATTTGTTAGTTATTAATAAAATAGACAAGTTGTACTCTCTGTGCAATTTGCTTCTGTCATTTTAATTTCTGAAAGGATATATTATCCATCTGATTATGAAGAAGAAATGTTCCATTTAAACATTCGTTGTTTAATCATTATTTTATATTGAGGTCATTATTCTATCTGCACTTTTTTTGGAGCTTTGAAATTAGGTCGATTTATTTTTCACTTAATATCTTTACAGGAACCTCCTCATTGTAATTTTGGTGTACGATTCAAAGCTCTCGCAAAAAGTGTAAAATTTGAATCAAAAGCTGTAATATCGGAAGGTATTGGAACATTTTTCAAAGTAGATGAACATCAGGGTCAATATGGTTTTATTACGGTATGTTTCAATAAATCTTTGGATAAATAAAATTTAATATCTACTTGCCTTATTTTTTACTTCGTCTCTATGGATTATTCTTTTGTAATCAATTACTAATGTAATCAATTTCTTATCCAATGAATCGTTAAAAATTAAAAATTCATTTGGAAAATTTTTAAAAAAAAAATCTGTAAATCATAAGAAATGCTCCATCAAACATTTGTAGTTTTTTAAAGTTTGTTCTCTATTACATTTGGGCATACATTTTATCTTGTTTTTGTATATTTAAAACTTTTTTAACACCAGAAATTTTATTTATGAAAAATACACTTATCTAATAAATTTTATTTAGACAAATGATGGTAATACTGTTTATTTTACCGCAAGTGTTGTTCGCCCGGAAACACAAGTAAATCACTTTTCCATTTTTTTTCATTTAGTGTATATGGCGTTTTTTTTTTTTTTTTTTTTTTTTTTTTNTTGAATGCAATCGTTTGCTTGAAGGAGATGATAAAATTAAATTTAAAAAAAAAAAAAAAGGAGTCGATTTAATGTTAATCATTAACGATTAATATTTTTGCTGATTATGTTATTTTTGCTCCCTTTCTTTTGCCTTATTTTGAGAAATATGAAAAATCCTAAAAACTACTTCAGAAGATTGATTCTGAAAGAAATATAAATGTTGTACCTTTTCATCTTAATCTCATTTATGCCATAATTTTCGATCGTATGCGAATGTTTAAAATGCACTGGTATTAACATCGTGAGTATTACCACGAATCATGAGGCTAATATGAATAGTCAATTATAGGAAGATTTACAAATCTGATAAAATAGAAACTTAAGAAGATGGTTCCGATGAATTTTATTGATAGTGCAATACATAATTTTTAATATTAGTACAAAATATACAAAAATATGATCAATATGAATTATTATCATTTTATGATTTATCATAAAATCCATAATCGTATTAAAATTATATTCATATACTTACTAATAATCAATTTATTATATGCAAAAAAAAAAACGAATCACAAATAATGATTCATACAGGTGTAAATTATTATTTCATCCAATTTGAATTTGCCTAATTTCCGACAAATAATAACAGATTTGCATATATGATAATTTCATCTAAACCTCAATTCAATCCGTTTAATTTCCGGAACAAACATATTTCTTTTTTGTTGTACTAATTTCATAGATTCCCATATGCTCGTGTTGTTAATGCGATTTATTATCACTTCTTTAGTGGTATAAAAATGGATGTGAAGTATTTTAATGAAGTGCTTTTTCCATCTCATCCACTTCTTCCCCTCTTTTGTTCATTTAAAGAAGGATGAATTTGAAGTGGTAGAAGGGATACTTAAGGAGTAGTTAGTATTTTTTTTTGTTTTCAAACAATTTTTTCGGGTAGAATGAGGTTGCGTATGAGGAAGAGGAAATGTCAAGGGTCATATTTGGATATACCTTTGGCTTTTTTTCCTCCTTCCTTTCTTTCATTCTTTCATCATTCATATCAGAAGGTGGAAAAAAAAAAACAAATGTGGCAACATGAATTACTCATTCATTCATTTACTACCATTAATTAATAATAGATTTGTACTATGCTATACTATATTATGCTATGTTATACTATACTTCAATTGCTATTGCAACAGCAATTGCAATAAGCAATTTATTACTAACTTGATATATAGATTTATTAGCTGAAGATTTGTGATTAATATTATTTCTTCGAGAAATATTTCATTCAGTTGTTTTGGAATATCCTTTTCGAGAGATATTTTTTCCGAATTGATGATGAATGATATCACTGTGTATCGAATATATGTAATCATTGCAAAAATCCCGAAGAAGACAACTTACAGGAAATGACCTCATCCCTTTTACCTCTTTCTTTCTCTTCCATTCGTTTTCTTTCTCTCTTTCCCTTTTCCAGCTTCCTATTTCTTTTATTAAGTAAATATTCAACAAACATATAAATAGGTACCATATTTAGACATCCAAAAATGAGAATAAATGTTTAAAGAATAGAACAAAGAGAGGGGAAAGAGAAAGGGGAACAGAAAATGAGAAGAAAAAAATTACTGATCAATTTTTCTTTTTGAAATAAAAAAAATTTCAACATATTGCATAAAATATTTTGAGCATTCTTCTTTCCAATCATTTGCTGTTTGCTTTCATTGAAATATTGTGTAGAAAGGATCACGGTAGGGGTTAAAGGTTATGCACATATACGTTTACTGTTATGTAAACTTTGGAAATAGTCTCACTGTTTTTTTTTTTGATATTATTACGATAATATTCCATGATTGCATTAACAGCAACCATTAAATGCAAAATTTTAATTCAACTAAATAAATTTATTAAAATTTACAAAAATTTTTCTTTTTATGATTTATAAAATTTATAATATTCAAAAAATATGTCTGCATAGTTCTTACTACAATAATATACTGTACATATTCCCAATAATTGAAATAAATTTTTTATTCTGTACAAACCATAAGGGAAAAAATTCGAAGTGATCCTTATAATTATCGTATAATTTTCGAAACAAATCATGAAATGAAATAATCTTCAGATGGATCTTATGATTTTTAGGGATATAATTGAAATACGAATAATTAATTAAAACAATAAATGCCCCATAATGTTATTCAACAATGAATATTGCTAAAGTTTAATATATCATTTAAAGCTATAATTTAATCCTTCGAAGACTGAAATGGCAAATTTTATCAAACAAAATTTGATATATTAGAAGCATATGAATAAATTTCAAAAACCTAACGCACTATGGTGCTGAATTGGTTTTTTTGGAAATGATTAAATTGATTAAATTTTATTCATAATCAATGAAACAATCATTCCAACAGTGCCATCAAAAATACCAATTGCTTAAGGATAACATTTGATCATATTTATTAAACTTTATCCTTTTAATTCTTTTATATTCGCAAATAGTATTAATAGATTATTTGGGAAGTACGATTATCGATAAACGATAAATTATCGCATTTTGCCTGCAAAAGTAATTTTGGATAGAACTATAATGCAAGCATAACATTATTTGAAGCTTGAAAGACACATAACTTCAATCTCTTTCAATTGTTAGATTTTTTACCTTCAAATAAGTTATTCCAATTAAAGAAATTATAACTGATTGATTAAACATCTTAAATACTACTGACATATGCT
>JARVGP010000759.1:11729-35426 GCA_029876185.1 Mansonella ozzardi | reverse complement strand
GTATCTTGTTGAGAACACTTCTGTTTGTGGTTTTGCCGTGTTTTCACATTTCTGTGGATAGACAAAGCTTGCAAGTATATGAGTGCACAAAGAAGAAATTACATGAAGCTTGAATTGAAATTTTTGTTAATTCTAAGGAAAGTTAATGAAGATTCGCAAAGGACACATAGGGGATATATGGATTACTGTAAACATGATGCTGAAAAGTAAGAAAAAATACATTGTCATCCCACTAAATAACCGACACCATTATTTAGTTCGTTGTTATATGGAAAGTACGAATCTATTTTATCTGAAGATTTTTCACTGAATATAAGGACTTCCAAATTTTATTAAGCATGGGTTAAAAAGTTGCTCATAGCTAATTAATTAGTTATATTTGAGCGTTCTTGACGAAACTGTAATTTTTTACTAAAATAATTACATAGTTATTTCCTGCAATTCATTTAACAGACTTAAGTTTACAAATTATTCCAGCTATTGTATAATCCGAATCAACTATAATCTTTCCGCCTGTTTCTTCTCGAAAAATTTTTGTTGTGCTCAGAAACTTTTATTACTATTAATTTTATCATTTTCTTCTGTGCTTATTAATTGAAATGACGAAATACATGATTTTGTATTAATTTGCAATCGAATGCACTGAACTAAGCTTTTAACAATATTTTTGTTGAAAGCACTTTTTTAGATATTTGAACTAAAACAAATAAAACTTTAAAAACTTTTTAATTAATTTTTTCTTTTTGAAAATACTTCTTTTTTTAAAAAAAAAGAGCCTATTTAATCAACCCTAATTGATTAAATAACTTTCGTTTTCTAAATGAAAATTTTAATTTTTATAGCAAATACGAAATTTCAATTAAGAATTAAAATTATTTTAACAGAAATTTTAATAATATAATGTAAAGCATAAATCATTGATTAACGTATGCTATGATTTCTTGAAATGAAATGTCTTTTAAAAAAAATTTGTGCTGTTATCCATTTTAATTATTTTTTGATGCATACATATATTCATAAATAGAAATTTAAAAAATGACATAAATTCGAACCTGAATTTAAAGAATTTTGTTTACGAAGACGAATAAAATTTTTGCTTTGTTAATTTTAAAAATAATTTTCAATTTTTTTTAAACATTGATAAATAATACGTATTCAACGATATCATTTTTTGCGAATAGGAACACCAAAAACAGCAGTGGCAGCAAGGACAACAGTTAAAAAACATTAAAATTTTTCTTTTTTCTTTCTCTCTCTTCAAAATTTTACCAGCAAGGAACCAGTAAGCCCATGAAAGCAGAAATTATTATTTCAGCTTTGTTTGTTAAAATATGTCTAAAAATTATAAATCGAATAATAACAAAATTTTTTTAAATGATAAAATTATATTTTGTGCAACGTGTAGAAAACTCAGATAATAACCTCAGACACTTGACACTTCAAATTAGCTAGTGTAATTTCAACCTGCATATCATAAAATTTTATGAATAAAAATAAAAAGTCCTCTGCATAATTAAAGTCAAGAAAAGAGTTGAATTACAAACTGAAATAGAACTTTAAAGCTTTATCAAAAAGTAGAAAGTCTGTAAAATCATGTTGCATATTTAAAAAAAGAAAAAAAAATGTCGCTACATTTATTTCGGATTCTGTGATTAAAATAGGTGACATTTCGGAATAAAAATGAAAATTTTCAAAACAAGTACAATTGGAAATTAAAAAATGCAATGGTACTGCAAAGAATGTAAAATATGCAAATACGTAAATCGATGAAAGAATTGATGACATATGTTAAATTAGAATTGTTCACACGAAAAAATTTTTATGTACTTTAGTATTAAAATAGCAAACGGTCGAATTACTAATTACCCTTTCATCTCTTTTTGACTGTTTGCTGATCAATCGGGTTGCCATCTAATGACAAGATGTCATCGTCAGATATGAAAAGTTTAGAGGAAAAATCGAAGAAAGAAAAAGAGGAAACTGAAAAGAAGCAAAGAATTGAAAATTTAGCCAAGGTAAATTTAGCCATGAAAATTTAGCCTAAAAATAAATTTAATTTTTATTAAATTTATTTTTTCCTTTTTATATTCTCGAATTTTTTTCTTCAAATGACATATCAATTTGTCAAGACACTCGAAAAGTTAGCTAAATCTGGTAGGTTTTCCACTTATCATATTTTCGCGTTCTTTTTTTTTTCAGTTTAACCTGTACTTTCATTACTTGTGTCACACTTTTTCCAGGATTCAGAATCCGAAAAGTCGGATTTCGGCGAATCGTTATCATACTGTTCGGACGTGGAATGGGATAGAGCTGATCCAGCATATGCGTCTGAACTTATTAACGTCGAGAAAAAAGCTGTTTGTCTTTATTTAGTTTCAGTTTATTAGCTTTTTCCATCTTCTCCTTCTCCGGAAAAAAAAAGCTAAAAACAGCCAAGACTTTCAAAGAATGAAAATTTAGAGGAAATAGAGATATTTGACAATTTGACAAGAAAAAACTGTTCCAATTAATCTTATTATTAAATTCATAAAAAAAGGCAATTCGTAAGTTAATAATTATCCATTGCTAATTTAGACAGGTAATAATGGTAATGAAACAGAGTTAATTAACAATAAAAATTGATCACTTCGAACTATTATAAAGATGATTGATCCTGTTACCGTTAAATTTCCAATCATCATGACACTTTTTCAAATGAATTTCAGGATAAGGTAACGGTTTTTGCTGGGCCGAGGGCAAAAACAATCGAACGGACAATTATCCGAACCAATTCTCTTCCGGAAAGTCTTGGTATGAAAGATATGTGTGTAAAATTAATAGAAAAACAATTCCATTTCTACGTAGCAAATAATTTTTAATCGATTTTTACTTTTCCTTGAAATATTCATGTAAATAATTAAATCTCTGTCATATGTATAAATCTCTGTCATATGTTTTGCACCATCTTTGGATGATTTGATCAGCTTTTAGACAAGAATGCCGATGCAATAGGACGAATGGCGTCCGCTATTGCGCACGTGTTTCTTTCCGACAAAACGCTTCCATCCGTGAATGTTTCCATTAATCTTCAGAAAAATCCAAATGAGCCTCAAATTTCTATTGAGCCAAGACAATCATGAAGAAAGTCTTACTTTTGATATTATTATATCTGATATTATTTATCAAATTAAATGTTACGTTTCTTCTAGCATTTTCAAAATCCTGATTGCTATGATTTCATAAAATCTAAAATTCCAATTCAAATTCAGACTTCAAATCCAAACATTTATATTTTTGAAATGCACCTTTTGGTACTATTAAATGGACATTCCACATTTGGTGCTTTGCTTTCATTTTTTTAAGGTATTCCCTCAAAATAAATAAGACTTTTGTGAATTACTGTTTTCTTTTAATTTGGAAAATGGAATAAATTATGCCCCATAATGTTACATAATATCTGAAGAATTAAACTGTCAAAATTTATTTGCAGAAGCAACTTCGTGCAAAACGACTCATATGTTATTAAGAATTAATTATTGCTTTCTGTAATATAACTTATTGCTAGATGTTTAGATATAATATAATACATTTAAGCATTGGAAACGAAAAGTTTGTCTGTTAATTAGCAGCACATAAGATCTTGATGATACGAATTAGCCATAACAACAGGGAAAATACTCGGGTCCAAGTGAATTTCTTGGAAAAAATTAAATAAAGTGATAGTGACAGGAAAATTTAGCTGCAATAAAATCCTACGTAACCTGAAACGATTCAAAAAGCACCGGGGATTTTTAAATGGTGTTGTTGAATTTTAGTAAATATTTACGGGTGGTGTTGGTTTGTTTATGCGCTTTCTTTTGCCGGTATATGTTACGTTTTTTCAGTGCTTTTGATGTTTTTCTGTACTTTTTAAATCCTAATGCCTTTTTTTTTAGGCCTTTTCGAAATGTTCTTCAGAAAATGAATCGTTGTCAACGTTATTCAGCGGACTATCGAAATTTATCTGATAAATATTTGATTGGAAAGAAAGACATCGAAGGAGAATGTTTTCATCGACAATATTATCATATTTATAGAACAAGGGTTCAACTGATGCGAGAACGAATAGTCGATAATGCTAAACAATTACTTGGTATGATGAGCTTTTATCAGTGAAAAGTAAAAGTACTAAAATTCTAAACAAGTTTTATCAGCACTAACATATTTTCATATATTGTCTATTAATATTTGACGGGAAAAGTGAATTAGCACCTAAACCTTTTTATCTATTTAATTGATATTGAAAAATTATGATAAATTACAGTCTAATATAGGGGTGTTGGAATGCCATAGGAACATTGAATTTGGCTCCTTTGCAATAGTTTTACTGAAATGAGGGAGAGGAGACACGAGTATATTAGAAAGCCTATCTATATATGGCGAATAACGATAATTAATTTCTAGGTGATGATATTGAACCATGTCGACTTACAAAAGCTGGAAAAGACGAAAAAGTTTTAATTATTGGTACAATAGCAAAGCGTGTTAAATTGAGACCAAGCGTTCTTCGTGATTTGGCTGATGAACAACTCATTCTCCCACAACCACTTGCTGGAGATAAGTAGGTTGATTTGAGCCAGCTTAGTTTAGTTAATTTTAATGAGCTTCATGCGAGCGTAAAATTTTTTTAAGTTTGATGTGAAAATAATTCTTGACACCAGATTAATAGATGACGAAGACTATGTGGAATTTGAAGACGACGACCAAATTGTACGTCTTTCCGGTGATTTTATTATGGACGAATTTGCTACAGGATGTGTGCTTGGCATATATGGCGTGCAACTTGATAACGATATCTTTCAAGTCAGTCAGGTGATTTGGCCTTCCAAAGCACCGCAACCGACATATCCAGTTCTAAATGATGACAGGTAGTTTCATCATGTCATGATTTAGACTAAAAGAAATTACAACAGTCTTGCACCAGACAGTTTCATTTTCCATTTTAATAGGAAAAATTTTTAATTCATCTTATGGAAAAGAAAACGGTTTCACTTCGCTTTTACTGTAATGAATTATTGAACTTTTCTCTTAAAAAGTTTGTCAGTTATTTCTGTTAAGATATGTTGTGTTCGTCTCAGGATTCTCATTCACTGGCCATGCTGAAAAAGACGCCGAAAAAATGTTTTCTCTTGATTTGTTACAGAAATGGCTTTGTGGTTTGTTACCACTAACTGGAAAGGTTTGCATTTGGAAGTCATCTTCATTTATAATTGGGAGAACTTAATTTCAAGCCTCATTATTCATTTCTCGTGAAGAATAAATATAACAGTTCTTTTATTCATTCTAAATTTTATTATTCGTTAATTACTCAACAAAAAACACATTTCTGTTTACTGTTTGCTCAAAAAAGTTCCGTGATATCAAAAAACTTGTCCGCGTAAATAGAATATTTTCAGGAACGTGACATTATACAAAGGGTGGTACGATTAGTAGTAGCCGGAGAAAGTGTTGCTATCACGGAACAGGTGAGTGTACATTTAAGGTGCCTCATTATCAGTTGTTTAATTTGAAGAAATGGAATTTATTCAAACGCAAGTGTACTTCGTGTTCTTAGAGTTTTTGTTTTCAGGGGAGAGAATTCACCACAGCTGCTCGTTATTTAATTAAAAATGAGCAATGTCCAAATGTCGAATGTATAGCACACATGGATAAATTTTTATCAAAGATATCCGTAAGTTGAATACTTGACAATTTTAAATTTTGATAAATATTTGTTCGGAAATGCAAGCATTCGCATTGATTGGTGAATGATTCTATTAATCCTATCTCCAAAAGATTAACTGAAGTGAAGAAAAACTTTATTTGCACAATGTTTCAGAGTTTGCTGGAAGTTGATGTAATGCCTGGTCTAGGTGACCCATCTACGTACTTAATGCCTCAACAACCGATCCATCGTGCAGTGTTTGTAATGGGTTCAAAATATGGCAAAATGCTTAATCTCGTGACTAATCCTTATCATTTCAGCTTGGAAGGCGTTCATATTTTAGGGACATCCGGTAAGTCAAACCAGAATTTGTAAATTTATGAATTTTTAGATTTTGATCTAGGTTGAACTTTTGCAACAATTTATCATTGATTGATTAAAATGAGGTCTTTTAACTTTGATGACATTCATAATCTGATCAGTTCGACATTTTTATCGACCTAGATGTTACTCTATTTATATATGCAGAATGTTATATCTATATTTTCATATCTGGAAATGATTAAAAAATTATACAGGAAAGAGTAGTCAGGTAATACAGTTATTACAACTAAGTCGAACTAACTGAAAAAAAAGAAAAAAGAAACTCTTTCAGGCGAATGCTTGTCCGATCTGAAACGTTTCACGAAAAAATTGGACGGTATTGAATTACTCGGCAAAATTCTGGATTGGCAACATTTGGCACCGACTATTCCGGACACCGTAGATGGATTTCCATTCTTGGATCGAGATCCATTTATTATTGAATCATTTCCTCATATACTGTTTGCAGCCAATCAGCCGGAAGCATCACATGCTTTGGTTGAATTTGAAGGGAATCGTCGCACACTTCTTCTTTCTGTGCCTAGTTTCTCGAAAACATTCTCAATGATACTAGTGAATTTACGAAATCTTGAAGTCATTGAACATAACTTTTTTGTAGATGGACTCGTTTGTGATACTTAATGCACAATAAGATCTCTTTGTGATTGTCTTCCTCGTAATGGATATAAAAAAAAGATTCAAATTAAGAAATTTTTCTGGATAAAAAAACAACATACATAAGAAGATATAATAAAAATGACATAGTCACAATAAATCGAACAGATAGAGAGAAATGCGAAACGGCTAGAGAAAAATGGAGTTCTTTTAAGAAATATTAATTTATTACAATACTGCAAGTTTTACGTTTACCTTTAACTTCTAAACGAAGTATATTTACGTGATGCGTTATTAGCACGCAACAGATTTTCTCAATCGTGATAAATCCGATATTATCACCCGGCGGTAATTGTAGATGCGTAGTGATATCGTCCACAGACGTTCACGGAGATTCAGATTTGAGTTCTTTGGATGACAAATTGTAACGTGGACCTAGACCTTAGACTCTCGCGTCAAGTGTATATTTCGAAGCGATATAGTCGATATAGTTGGTCGTCAAGGACAAGACTAAAGTCAAATCCAAAGTTATCTATTTTGCCATTGTAAGTTGTTAGATTCACAATTAACTTTCCTTGATACCTGTAAGTTACTGCTATTAAGTAGAATCATAAGTAGTGGCGTTTAAATGCAGTAAGTTGGCTGACTTGCTATATTTAAGCATTCGAGTAAAATTAATTCTATATTCATACGCTTATTCGAGATTCCTCTGAATTGCTTCTTGTTAATGGATGCTGTTATATATTGAATACTAATTTTTTCTACTTTTACTGACGTAAGTGATTTTATGTCCACTGTAAACCGCAGGTGTAAGAAGTTCATCAAAATGGCTTCTCATTTTTGCCTAGTCAGAGTAATATAGAGACTTTATTGATGATTTAGCTGCATGCATATGCCTCCGTACAATTTTACATTAGGGAATTCAGTTGAAATCTTGTCCAAACTTGCTTCGAAGTTTTTTGGAGAAGTGCATTGCATTCTGTTACTATTCACGGTTATAAAAATTTTAAACAAAACGATTTTTTAGCAATAAGTTTTCGAATCCGCTGCATATGAAATTGTCACTCTTTTTCCAACTTACTGGCAAGTGCGCTAAGAAGACTTAGTGTTCCGTTTTTTGTTTATTTTCTTAGAGCAGTCAAAGTAAGTGTAAATAATCGTTCTAGAGCATGTACCAAATTATGGAAAATATATTTACGAAATGCTTGAGAAGATGCTTCATTTAACATTTTTAAGCAATAATTCAAGGATATAACAAATAACAAATTAAAGAAAATAAAGCAAAATAATTTCAATACCTGAATTTGCATTCAGCTGCTAAACTGATGATTTAGCACTGAACAGGAATAGAATCATTAGTTTGTATAAACTGCTGTATAATTGAATGTCAGCAATAAAAAAATCAATCATTAAGAAATAAATAAGAACTGTTTCGTACGACTACAAACTGTTTACTTTTCCAAAAAATAGTTTGAAGTATTCATAACTACTTATCATTACAGCACAGGCAAGCGAAACCTTTGTTGTACGTGGTACCACACCTGCAATAAGCCATAAATAAATGAAAGAATATGCAAGAATTCACAAACTTATACTTTTTGATATGTTTCCAAAATATTTCTCTTATTTCTCTCGTGTACTTTATTTTGAAAATGAAGTAAATTACCTGCAAATAAAGCTTTGAATCCCTTCTTTTCATAAAGTTCCTTCATAACACCGAAAGAGTGCTTCGACTGAATCTCCATGCCATGATTTTCCCTAGTGACTGTAAAGCGACAATTTTCTGTCATTTTCATATTCCCATCATTGTGTCTCTTTATCTGCTTCATATTTCGTGTCTAAAATAATTGGAGATATCAACATACCAAATACAACTGGTCTGATTATTCTCACAACTACATATAACTGAAACCATAAAAAAAAATGGATACCATCCTTTATTATCTTAGTCAAATATCGAAATATTATATGCAAAATACCAATCATTAAACCAATTTATCTAAATTCCCTATCGATTATTTTTCCAATAGTTCAGTTCCGACTTTTCGCACATACATCTTACATATATTGATTATTTTTGCCCAGTTATTCTAAATTTCATACCATGATAAACCGTATACGTCAGATTTTATCAGAAATTTCCAAATAAAACAAATAAAATTTGAAGGAAAAAAAGTGATAAACTACAACTTCTCCTAATGTAATTTGACGATGAGTTTTAACGACATCAAACGGCGTTGTTACAAATGCTGCCACTGAACCGGCCATAGCACCACACATGAAACTAATCAGAAAATTTGTTTCCCGTTGATTAAATCTTTGTAAAGCTTTCGCTTTCAAATATTCGTATCCTGACCAATATACAGCTGCAATTTGTTTTTTTATGTAAAATATTCACATAATAATTAATTTGCGAACAACATCGAGAAAATTAAATTTAAATACAGGACCACAAACCGGAAAACGGTACATCGCGCATCAACGAGGGAGCCCAACCACGCCATAAACTGATCCAACCGTCAGCTGCTTTCGATCGCTGAAAAGCTAATCCCACATCTGAAAGTAAAACAAATGCATGGAACTATTTACAAGTGAGCATTTAGTGAGTACTTCATGCTAAAAATGTCACGAACCCCAGAATGTTTCAAATTTACAATTAAGCTTAAGCAATACAAAATAAAATTGTATAAAAGTGAATAACTGAACTTTCTTAAGTTAAGAATTGTTTGCATTCAACATCAGCTTGTTATTAAATAATTATATAGGATATATACTATTAAAATAAGTACAGTGAAAAATTACTTATATATTAGTAACAATACAAGTAGAAAATTAGTAACGAGTACAAAACTAAATGCAAATAATGCTGAATTTTAATAGCGTCTATGGTAATTTATTTCATGTTGGGTTTTAGTATTGTTCTGAATCTAAATATTATACCTCTGTATGTAAGCCGTTCACTTTGCATTTTTGTCCTTATCAATTCAATCGGTGAAACAATAGTCAGGGCAACTAGACGAGCAGATGATCCAGCAACCAGAGGTATCCAGATAGACTGATGATTATATTTCTCTTTTAACCAGCATAACATATTGTCATAAACTGTATAATAAAGTACTGTCGCTGGTATAGCCATAATTCTAGAAACGCATGACTTGAATTTACTTATTATTAATTTATAGGCGCTGAAACAATTAAATCTTTTACTGATTAGAATTAATTAATGGGCAATAAAGAAAACTGCATTTTCTTACAATGTTGGAGAAAGCCCGCTCCACAGTGAACGGATTCCCTCCGTCTTCGTAATTTTGAACAATGCATCCTGAAAATTCAATGCTTTGAAAAGTTTTCTACACTTCTCTGACTTATTACAATTGCAATAATTGTAAGAGATGAAAAATGCTTCCATTAAAATTCTAAATCTTATAAGATAAAAGAAATGTTACCACTGTTCCTGTAAAATTTCCTGGTCTTGCAAACCATTCGCACGGTTCTTTAGAATTTCCATCAGCACAAGCTGTACACAAATGATCCATCAAACCATTTGAATACAGGAAACAAGTGCCTTTAACGAAAGGGTGAGCTTGTTGTTGCAGTCGTATTTTGATGACATCCATTGGTGTCACTGAAATGAATTAAAATTTGATTGAATTAAACAGAAGTTTCAAGAAACAATTTTAAGAACACGACTAATTAATAGAAAAGAGAAAGGAAAAAATGAAAGAAAATGACGAAAATTTTAAAGAAATTAAGTGCCAGAAGCAGGCTTTTTATAGCGATGATTTAAAGGGAAAAAACCAACTTAACAGAGATGTTATGACAGCACCAGTTGAAGCAGCTACTGTCTGTTGGAAAAATGGTGTTGTGCTGGAGGAGCAAGCTGTTCCATCATGTTCCATGTGAATCTGTTTCTATCGCAAATTTCATTCAAAGTATTAGCGAGCTAATATATAGAAAGATTTGAATTGGTTTAATCAATCTATTTCCAGTTTCATTAAAGAGCTCACTATTCATACCCCACACCAAACTTTCAACAAACTTCAGCATGAAAAAACTTTCAAGACACTATGTTTTCCGGTCTTTGCAGTAAATAAATGATGAACGATATGAATTAATCCTTCTCCAACAAATATTTATTTGAAAACAACATTAAGTAAACAGTGTAACAGATTCGCTTCCATAGTTCTAATAATCATAGAAAATTCCATTAATCTTATGCAAAATAGAAAAAGTTAAAAAAAAATTATAATCTGCAATTTGTTTAAAATAAGTACTCAATAGGTGTCAAGTAATTGAGAGGTAAAAATGGAAACTAAACAAACTAATGGAAGGGCTTGATGATTGAAAAGTAAAGAAAAACAAATTAAGAAATTAGAAAGATCGAACAAAATTCAAAAGATCAACAAATAACAACAGTATCACAAGCTGACAAATTGATAGCAATCTTTGTCATTCAAAACAAGCATATCATAACAAATAGTTATTTGAAACAAGCAATCAAACATAAGATAATTTAACATCATTGACATAATAGAACAATATAGGAAATTAACTTGTATACACTATCGTGCTGCCCAAATAAAATATATCACCATTATTTTGTAAATATATTTTTCCAGTTTGTATGTCTGTCTTGAACTCTGCTGCAAATAAAATCCATCCATATTCATTTATTTGAATTTGAACTTAATACACTTGTTTAAAACATCGATTTCAAAAAAATGACAAAGCTTACCAGAATCAGGGATGCGCTCGTTGTTTTCTAAAGGATTTTTTGATGTTATCAATTTCCTATCACCACCCAAAGGATCCAAATATCGCCATAAAGTAATAAATTGTCTAGCTGAAAGAAACATATTTTTGTAACAAATACCAAAACAGTTTTATCGCAAATTCAAATAAAAAAATTTTCTTCAAACTCTCTAAACAATTTAGATCACTAATGTATTCAAAACATCAGATGATTAAAATATGAAACTAAAACTTACGCTTGATACTTTTCGAAAATTTCTTCAACCGACGAATAACGACTGCTGTAGTGTCACCATTTATAATTGGAATTTCAATATCAAACAAACTAGAGCACGGCTGTATGTTTCGAAACATAACGGTAATACCGGACTATAAATCCACACAGAAAAGTCGCATTAGTATAAATATAAAAAATTTAAAAGCATTAATTATTTTTAAAATTTATCACGAAAGCATCGTAAAAATATAAAATTCTAAAAATATTAAAAAATGAATGAATTAGATGAATTTACTTCATTTTCTTTATACATTATGATCGGTTTTCCAGGATAAGTCATTTCTGCTACATTTGCTGGTACTATTCCTTTTACATCAGTAATGGTAACTCGTTCTAGATCCAAAGTTGATAGTATATAATCCAAATTCTGGAATCAACAAAACATATAGTTAATGAAGGTATATCAGATAGTAGGACTTGAAATGCAATAAATTTAAGATTTAAACAAAAATTTGTGGAAGAAAAATCATTCCACAAAAATGTATTCGACAAAAAGACGACAAAAAACCATAGCAAAACCTGCTCCAGAACTTCTTTCTGATCAAATCGACAAGCAATATCTAGCGCTGATTCACCATGCATTGTCAAGTTTTCACGTATTAGCTGAACAAAAGGCATCGCTTTTTTCATAACCTTTTTCAAACTCTCTGTTGCACCTATTCGACGCGATATTTCTTTGTTATCCGGCAACTCACCATGGCTTTCCTACAACGAAATTGGATAATTATTAAGAAATGCAATTAAAGATGATATCACGAATCATTCCTCGATAGAGGAAGTTATATATAATGTTACACATAACTTATATAAGAAAAAAATAACTCAAACCTGATAACACTGATCCAATAAGCCAAGCACTTCCCTTTGCCAAGTTGGATACTCTTCTGCATAATATATTACTGCTTCCGATGGTGGATTTGTATCCTTGCTCTTTTTCTGTTTCAAATTCATGTGGTTTTTCAAACGCAATCGGAAGTCCTAAAAAAAAATTAAAAACTATTCTTATGTAGGATGTAACGATAATCTATTAAAAATTTTCTTTTAAATAAAAGAGAAATGGAGTAAATTTAAAAATCAATAAAAACTAAGTCACTGTAATATAAAAGCATACCCTGACGGCATTATCTATGAATTCAGCTTTTTTTGTCATCAAATCATCAGCAGGTGGAGTGACGGGCCATTTTGTACACACAATGAAACCATTCTAGAAATTAATACGCTTAACAATTCAGCTTCGTTTCCTTTTGAACAATGAAAATTGCAGAAATACACCTAATGCCACACGGACATGTTGAATATATTTAAATTATATATATATATATATATAGAATTATAATCATACGATAATTTCACAAATGTGACCTTTCCCAAAATCTGCCATATCTGTTCAGACACATGAGGGCAAATTGGTGACAGAATGACTGCTTGTGTTTCAATCCACTTGAAAACCATATCAACATGCATTTCCGCATCGCCTCCACAATATTCACGATATTTGTCGCGATAACTCTAAAAAATACCATAAAGTTTGAGAATCATTCGAAAAAAACCAAGTATAAAATTCCCATTAGTTAACTACTTAATGCAGCAACAAGCTTACTTCACCTTTTAGTATACCACAGTACATATTCTTCACTACGACAGCTTCAAATAAATTAAGCACTGAACACATTTATGTGCACAAAATACTCAACATAACTTACAATTGATATTTTATCAATCTGCAGCAAAAACTCGGAAAAAAAAATTCCATTCATTTACCTGATACTCAAAAAATCCATGTTTTAAAGCTTCTTTAAAAAGAGTTTGTTCATAGCTATCGAATGTTTTGTGAATTGAGCTATTCATTTCATTGTCGAAAGCCTGATCGGCAAAAGTGAATTTCTTCCCATTACGTAAATTACCCTGTTCCCGCAAAGCAACCATTTCACGCGACCACGCAAGAAGATTGTATAAACGCAGTACTGCTGCATCAGCCATATCATAAACAAAATTTGCATCTTCGACATAATCTCCCGCATCCTGAATTTGAAATGTTCATCCATAACTTACGAGTAAATGTTACGTCATCTGCAAGAAGCAGGAATGGTTTAATAAATGACAAATAACAACTTGACTGCAAACAAGTTTTATTTTTCTGAGTTAGTCTAAGTGGTACAGTAAAAACAAGAAAAATCATTGTATTGCATTTCACCAGATGAATCAAAATGTGAAATAAACAATTCGTTACGAAAAATTCTGCATTATTCAAGTTTGCTCTTTATTTAGGGCGAAGAAATTTTTCTTTTTAGAAGAAAGCCTGATCGGCAAAAGTTAATAAAAATAACTTGATAAAAATACTCACTGCCAAAGAAATACGCATCCCATCGGCAGAGAACATTGCCACGGTTTCACTAAGACTCAAGAAATTACCCGTTTGCTTGGACATCTGAATTATTTTAAGATGCTGCAGAGTGATATTAACAAATGTAGCTTAATAAAAACAAACTTTTGTACTTGCTATTCAAATACAAATGTAAATTAAAAAGTACAGATATTCGGACCTTTTCATTATTTAGCAATAGATGCCCATTTGCTCGTATACTTCTAGGCCACAACTCAGGCTGATCTTTCCAAATGGCAACGTGATTGAATAAATAATATGTAAGATGGTTTTGTAGAAGATCTTTACCAGAAGCACGCATATCAACTGGATACCTTAACGAAAAAAGAAAAATTCAAAACTATAACAAATGAAAGTATGATGCATCTTATAATTTCATAATTCCGAAAATATTTCTGCTGAACCAATCAGAGTGCTTTTCCATTAGAAATCCAGTGCGAAAAATGCAGCAAACAAAAAAGTATAAGTATTTTCAGTATATGTGACACTAAAATATATCTATACAATGAGCACGGCGAAAAAACTCACCAGTAAAGAAATTCTTTTCTACACATAGCCAGCTGCGATTCTTGGACCGGCATTGTCTTGTCATTGTAGGGCTTATTTAAAAATATATAATTCCAGCAGTCATCAACCATATCCGATGCTCTGAAATTTAAAAATTATTTACATTCTTACAAAACCTGAGGATTTTGTCGAATTTAATTGTAAATATGCAAACTTTTAAATAGTACTTGATTCCAGCAGGGCCAATGACGCTTCCATCAATAGCGCCACCTTGTAGAAGATGTGCTACAGTATAGTAGGCATTATATATTGTTGAATCAGAAAGAGATTCAATGAGATACTGCGGGTCCCATGGCAATCTTGAGCCCAAACCATATGATCGACAACAAGCATGCTCATGCAACCAATCAATCGTCGCATCCAAATTTCTCCGGACCTAACAAGAAATAAATACTTGAAAATTAATTTACATTTTTTGATAACCAATCTATAGTTAAATATTTTTTTCAAAACTTACATCTTCTGTGTATGTATTCAATTGAGCCAAAGCTTTTTTTGTTTCCTTCTTCCATTTTTCATCACCATAATTTAAATACCTGCAAAAAAGAAAAGGTAAATAAATAAATAAATAATCATACGTATGAAACTCTTTCAATACAACATACATAAGATACAAATCAGCGTTGCAGAATGATGCTTGTCATTCTACAAGATGATGATTTGGCAATAATTTAGAAATATTCTTTTCTGAAAATCTTCCAAAAAAACAAACTCTTAGAAAAACATTGATCGAACTTTTTTTTTAGTGACTATTTTGCAGAATACTCTTATATTGCTACGGTTACAAATTTTCTAGTGCTACAAAACATATGCTAAATTTGAAATCAAAATTTGTGTATTTAATTAAAGTGTTCCACATTAAACTATTTATATTCTATGAATTTAACATTTTTCTAATGTCAGATAACGACACATACCACTGATCACACAACGCCACGACACATTCATCGCCAGAACGCGATATAACTTTTTTTTCCGGTTCAACAAACAATGCTGCTTCGCCCGATGAAATCAATTCATCTCGAATTTTTTTCTTCACTTCTGCAGTTTTCAGCCCAGCATACTTACCAACCACCATTATCTAAAAACTTTTTTCTCAAATTTAAATCGAAAAGAAAAACTAATTTCGAATAACCAATTTCCAACGTATAGTTTGATATGTTACAATTGAAAATAAGCATTAACATGTCAAATACATACGCCATCATAGAATCCTTTCAGATACACTTCCTTTTTAGCTTCTGCCAATTTGTCTCGATCATTTTGACTTTCAATCCTCATTTTTTGACAAAGATGCACAGCAGCCATTTCTCCATATTCTGGTATCTTCAAGACTGGGACCTGCAACAATATTTTTCCGATACGGCATTGGCTGTATGTAATTATTCAGAAAGACTAAAATTCAAAATGACCAAGAAATTACTTGTTTCATTACGGCACAATAAATATATAAATGTACACCGAATTAGCACCCTATCAAATTCCAAAAAGTAATATTAAGGAAAAGCACAACTTACTGGCTCAAATGGCAATACCATTTCATCCTTTATATTAAATTTTTCTCTTAATGGCTTCTTTTTCTTCAAATCCATTAAAGCCGTAAAATCGTCCGGTGAATCAGATGGTACGCTGGTCACAATACCGGTGCCTGTAAATATGAAACAGCAGATATTTTTAATATCCAGAAGAAATGCAAGTGCTCGAAATTATTTTTTGATGAATTGTTGAACTGATCGATACGAAACAGTTCTGAATCTTTGAAAAAATAAACTAAACTTTGTCGTCTTTGATAGTCAGCATAGGCAATGAATAGATAGGGTCATATTTCGTTAGCGGACTTTTTAACGCCAAACCAAGCAACTGCTTGCCCAGTATCTAAAAAATGTTAAATAATTTGCAAAAAGTTGAAATAATTAATCGCTTCAGTACTCTCAAGAAGTTAAGAATGCTTTGATGATGAGTTGTACAACGAATAAAATTAATAAAAGAAAAAGAGAACCTTTTCAGCACCATCAACAAACCGTATTTTTCCATTTCCAGCAGTCATTTCCTGATAACTCATATTTCTTGCAGCTCTTTTTGTTGCTACAAAAACTTCATTTTCTTTTTGGCCAGCATAGAAAGCGCAGTACCTTGAACGAAAATACATAATGGTGAGGCTGAAAGTCTGTATAAAATTCTCAAAATTAAGCATATATATTTCTCATCAAATCCACATGAAATCCATCGAATCCAGATGCACTGAAAGTAAGAAAACAGAAAAACGGGTTATCATTTGATATCAGTCAAAAATTTTCATTCTCCATTTAATTTCAAATAATGTGATCAATTAAGATGCATACTCAATATCTGGATGAATAAAGCAATTCGTTTGTCCGTACATTGTTTCAGGTCTTAGCGTTGCAGCAACCAAGAAAACATCTTTCCCACTTTTCGCAAGAAACTCTGGTAGTGGTTCAAGAATCTGAAATGATGGTTTGATGTGATGATATAACTTTGGGAAAAAGAGCTATTTTTGAAAATTAATTCCACCTTTAATTTGATGAGTGTATACTCTTGAGGTCCAACACCTTCTCCAGCCAATCGATCATGATCCATGCATGGTTGCCCATCATTTGGAGAATATATTGTATAACGTTTGCCAAAATCAATTTTTTTATCTTCGTGAAGTTTCCGGAACTGCCAAGCAATAAATGAATCATAATAAGGATTGCGATCAGTAGTGATAAATGTACGCCGCCAATCAATCTAAACAAGCTATTCTCAAAAAAAAAAATTTCGGCAGATCAGCTGAAAAAACAGTAAAACAAAACAGCGCTTCATATAAGACGACGAATTCAAAACTCAAAACCTTGAGACCCATTTTTTGAACATCATTAATGCAAATTTGCGGGAAGTAATCAAGCCAGTGGCTCGCATCTGTAAATTTGATGATTTCGGAATCGTCTAAACCCAGCATCTTCATAATTTGCCATTGATATTTCGCTACTCCAGTTTTTGCGACAGCTTTACTCTAAAATAAAGATAGCGTACGACACATTCGACAGTGATAACAAAAAAGATTTCAGAAATCTGAAAAATAATAAACGAAAACCTTTTTCCCTTTACTTTTGTCTTTGACAATTTCATCTATGGGATTTTCTTCTTCGGCTGACACTTTACTATCATTATCATTATCTGGAAAATGAGGAGGATATCCGAATTCTTCCACTTCTCTCTTTAGTTTATCAGCACAAACTTTGATTGGCATCCCAGTGCAGTGCAAACCGAAGGGAAACAGACAGCGTTTTCCTAATAATCGTTGAAATCCTATAGCAAACTGAAATAATCTCCAGATAAACATGACAAACTTTGTTTTTTGATGAAAATTTAAATTGAAGTTTAAAAATGGTGTGCTACTACGTATTTCTATGTCTGTAACTATGATAAGGAATTGAAATTTATGTGGAATTATTAATTAAACAAGATATGAGTAAAAGGAACCTCTGCTTTCGATATCGTGAAGGAATGTCCTAAATGAAGACGACCATTCATATAAGGATACGGTATGTTCGCAGTATATTTGGACTCGCAACTGAAATTTTTTTTCGATACTATAAGATATGTAAAACCATTTCGGTAGAAACAAAACCTGCAAATTAAGAAACAAAGAGATGGTGGAAATTGATAGTTCATATATTACTTGTCGTTGGAAGCATCCATTTCGAATACTTTCGCATCTGACCATAACTTCTGAATTTTCGTTTCCATCTCCAAAAGTTCCGCTACTTTTCTTCTTTCATTTACAGTCGTCTTCATAGTTAACTGCTCTTTTTCTGAATGAAACAAAATGCCAATAAAAAATATTATAACATATTTTGTGATGACGCTAAATGAAATTTGATAATTTCTCTCATAGAAACTAGTAGAAATCTTAAAATCTAAAAATTGGTAAATTCTAACAATTTTTCCCCTCTACAACTACATCCATAATTACATGGCACAATTGTGCAGAACTACCAAAAATAAATAAATGATTATCTCTAAAAACAAATATCATTTCATCCGGAAATTTCTCAGGCAAATCAATTCTTTCCATCCAATATCATCGTCAGATTCTGAATCAATTAAATGATTACAATTCATTGTAACTTTTTTGTCAATGGTTCTGGATTTGAATAGAACATTCAATAAAGTTTCCTATTTCATCATTTTTTTTCCATTTTCCAAAATGAAAATATTAATCTTTGCTATTTATTTCAAAACCTTATAAAGCCTTGAATTACATTATTAATTTGATGAGAGGAAAGAGAAATATAATTACATAATCGTATTACTAAAGAAAGTATTTAGAATATCAATGAGGTCATATCATTCGGTTATTTCTTTCAATAACATTAGCATCTGTGCTGTTTATTCTTTTCAATCTATAACATTACTCTTAATCTCTATCCTAAACTTCCTCAATCAATGCTTCGTCCATCACTTACTCCACTCTTGTGATCCCACTTTTCAACCATTTGAAACCAACTCATTGCATTTTTGTCACAAACTATGAAATGAAGGCTTCGTGAAATCCAAGATATTTTACGGATGATACCATCCCGGTAATAGATGGCGGATTGCAAGGATCGTTTCATTGCGAGTTTATTAATTGCTGTTTAATTCATTTAAAATGAAACTTCTATTTAACTCATTTAGAATTAGCTGCATCTGTATAATATGAATTACATCAAATAAGAAAGCCTTACTCTGATTCAAACGTTAAATTAGTCAAATTCGATTTTTTAATTTTAATTTGTTTGTTTAGAAATGAACTTTGTCAAACAGAACATTTAATTTAATTTTGTCTGTCTTGTAACTTTGCATCAGAAGTATTGTTAATAGCGAACAATGTAGATTCTCCAGAAATTGTAAATGGCAACAACAATAATACTAAACAACTTTTTGAATCCGTTTGTAAAAATTAATCCGTTTTTACTTTTGTACTAATCCTAATTCTAGAACTGAAACTGAACGTAAAAAAAAATATTAGTGAAAATAATCAAAAATCATTTGACTTAAAAAATGATATTTTGATTTGTTGAAGGTTCGTATATATCTTATTTAATTTACCCTATAATTACTGTGTCGTTTGAATATAACCAAAGAAATTACGGAAATTTTCATGTACGCCTCTTTTGGTAATAAATTGGAAATCGAAGTTGGCATTATTCAAATCAACGAATTCAAATAAATAGAGGCATTTAATATGATTGAAATCAATCAGTCATATTTATATAATTTTGATTTATTGATAAATGGCATAACTGACATCGTTCAGTTCGGCAATTCAAAAAGTAAATTAAACTTGACATTTATTAGTTCTGTATATAAAGTGATATTTCATCGTAAACTTGACATTTATTAGTTTTGTAATTTGAAGTGATATTTCATCGTCCCTAGCCAATCTATTTGAAACCAAATCTATTTTAAATGCTCTCAGTTAAATCTTCAAATTCATAATATTTCCCTTATGTAAAGCAAAAATTTTTTTAATAGGAAATCTATAATTATGCTGTTTTCTTACTATACTTTTAACAATTATGATTATATTGATTTCTTAATATTATGCAATTAATTATTTAACCACTTAATCACTTAGTTGCTAATTAGTCGTACAATATGATTAAGAGTTAGATTAAAACTTATTATTCATGATCTAATATTTCAAGATAAAAAAGTCTAAATTATTTATGTCAATATTTCAAATATGTTTGAATATATTAATCTAAATCATCATTCAGTCAATTACTGCACTGTTAGTCTATCAGTCAATAAACTGGCAAACTATGATATTTAGATGTTTTGCATTTTTTTAATAATCTACTGTATCAATTGTAAATTACTACAATAATTAGGTTAAAGTTGTTCGAATAATTTTATACATTGCGGAAAATGTATTTGAAATCTTTTCTGACCGAAGAATTAACAGTTGTACGGGTAGGTCGATTGATATTTGATAGTATCAATAATAGCATAAAATGATTTATTGATTTAGTTAATTGACAATCTAGAAATGATAAATGAAATATTCAGTGACTCAACAGTTTATATCACCCTATCACCAATACTTTCAATGTTACCTTGAGGTTTCTATATATCATCTTTCTATCGACTCGTTATTTCGCATTGTGATTTACAGTTTGCAGTATACTTCTACTCGTATCACTTCTATCACTTGATATCACTTCTACTCGTATATATATGCTTTCTTCACGAGTTCTTTCCATATCTCTTGATTATGGACAACCTCCACTACGATATATAATATCAAACAAAATTTGTTGCTTCTTAAATTGTAGTAATGCAGTTTTCATTATACTGGTTTTCTTTATGATTCAAGTTTTTTCCTATATCGGCACATTCATTCATCATTCATCATATCTTTCATTTATCTTTGATGTGTCATTTTTCGTTGAAAGCTTAACTTCAAGTATTTTTCATTCATTAATTTTTTTTTAGATAAATTGAATTGTATTTTGTTACTGATTAGCTACTACTGTACTAGATTCAGCAGGTTTTTTATATTTCTGTCCACTACTTCTTAACTATAAATTTTATTTTTTATTAAATATTTAAAATACATAAAAGAACATACTTCAGTAAATGAAATTTAAAGCAGTCTTGATTTTAACGACGACTCTTAAATTCTTCAGAAACCATAAAAATCTAAATGGATGGAATTTGAGAATTGCTGTAGGAATGGTTACGCTTTGTTTATATCGCTTGTCATTTAATTCACTTTCAACCAAATAATTTAACTTCAAACTGTTCTTTTTTCCAAAAAATAATTTTTATTGTGTTTAAGCTGGCATATTGCATAATTCAGCCAAAAGTGGTGATTCAAAAAGATCATTCAAAAGATCATTCAACACTATGATAATTGATAAAATCAATATGATTGAAGGATTTTCTCCATTCTCTTCTCCATTTCATATTTCTCATTAATTATCATTATATGATGCTTTGGTATTTGCGATGAGAAGAAAGTTAAGCTAAATGCTTAACGAATTTGTAGTACAGCAAAAAGAAAGGAATGAAAGTTGAAATAATTAGGAATTCATAGTGAGTCATTGCCAGTAAGTATCATAACCTTTTTCATTCATTTTTATTCTATTAAGTATGAAATAAACATGAATATACTGTTATATCCATCAATTACTGTTGTGACTTAAGGGATGTTAGTTATTTCAAATGCAAGCATATTTTTCTATCATCATTTCGTTGGATGCGACGATTGAAGAAATGAAGATAAGCTTAATAAAACAGGTTAGTTAAGATTTTGCAAAATGATTCAATGATCAGCAGGGTAAATTGATTTAAGTGAGATATTAAAGCTCTAAAGAACGAGATTTGAAGAGGAGTAACATCGATTATCAATTTAATTATAAGTGGAGGTAGAAGCAGATTGAGAAATCAATTTGAAATTTGAAAACAACTTACTTGAAATTTTTAATAGTTTATAATCAGGCTGAAAAAGTCAAATAGGGTCTTTGCTTATCGCCGGAAAATGGATCTAAGCTAATTGTTTTATAGTATTTTATTTTTTCAAATATTCTTTGTGTGTTTTAGTGAAGCATAAAAAAACATGAAGAAATCATATTGCAAAGTAATTTGAGAAACTATAGACATTTAAAGCAGCAATTGCAGCAACAATAGCAGTGACAATTTTCAAGTCTAATTAACTTTTGCATAATTATATTTGAAGCCAGTTTTCAACATTTCAAAAAAATTTCACATTCATCTCACGTAATTTCAGAAATTTATTTCCAATAAAAGCCTCTATATATGACAAACGAATAGCTTTCCATTTTTTATTCATCGATAGAAGTCTCATTGGGCTACATTTAATATGTTCACTTCTTTTTCCATATTTATTTTCATCTTTCATAATTTATCTTCTAGTTTGACTTTTTGTATCACATTTTTGATTCAAAATTCAGTTAAATCTTTACAATACAATTATGTTATCAATTTTCATAATATTATAATAAAACAATTGAAAATATTTCGCGCAAAATTTACTAAAATATTTCATTGCATAGAGGCAATGTTAACAATTTAATAAATTTAGACATCAATTAATATTAACTATTATCGTCATAAAATAAGTAGACAAAAGCAAATGACAAATGAAATGATAAATAAACCCCAAATGCCATCCATTAGATTGCTAATGGGAAGCTTCTATCTCTCTCTCTCATTCAGCTTCTCTTGCTTTAATTTTTCAATTTTTTTCTTTTATATTAAAATAAAATACAAAATATTAAATTTTTATTCTTTTGAACTTTATTTCATAATTAAATGGAAATTGTCGTTTTGTTCATTTTGAGGGGAAATAACATCTTTTTGATGTTCTGAAATGACCAATGCTTCACTTTCACTTAACCAACAGCAGTATTTTTTTATGTCCAATAATTATGCACATTTATTCTCTCTCTCTCTTTCTCGTTCCAAACTCTTTCAAAAAGGTCTACTTTTTTTTTCAACTAGTCTATATTTTTGTCCACTGTTTTTCTTGCTAAAACTCAATACATTTGATTGATTAATATTTGCCATAAAAAAGAGTAGTTGTTGTGGTTGATAATATCAACATAAATAACATTTATCAAATTTTGAATTTTTTCCCATGCGATGATAAAAAATAAGCAGAAAAAACGAATAATTATTATTTACCGTCAATTAATTTTATCATCATTATCAATTCATTTATAGTATCAAATATTTGGGAGCGCATAAGAAATGTCAAATTAGTTAGAGCTAGGGAAATATATTAATGACTTTGAAATACTTAAATATAATATTATATTGTTTAAAATACTTAAATATAATAGTTGGAAAAGGAGAGGAGAAAAATAGCTATTCATCGAAATTAATTAAAAAAGACAGCAGATCATATCTGTGATAACAGGTGATTTAATTTAATTTTGTGAGACTGCGTTTTTTCTGGTATATTTTTTTTTTTTTTTTTTTTTTAGAAAAAAACGAATAGAAATTTATAAATTTAATTTTTTTGTTTGTTTTAATTTTTTGATTTTTTTTAATTTTAAGGTTTTT